>PISX010022527.1:8919-31630 GCA_004024625.1 Mellivora capensis | reverse complement strand
GTATATATAGAAGTAGGAGACTACCAAGCCATTAAATTGCACACTTTTCCTGTGTGAACCATACAGGAGATGCTGCAGGTTTATCAAGGCTTTGTCCATCTCTTCCTGTATTACAAGAACATGTCTGGCTGGCTGTTTTGATCGGCACCTTGAGATAGCACTTTACCTATTTATTCACTAATAGTATGCTTTTTTAGTATCTTCTCATAAAATTACAACACTCTGCCCTGTAGTATAATTATTTGACCTCCTCTTATGCCTGCATATTCCAACACACAATTAGAGGCTTGATGAAAACTGGTCCTCATCAATTTTATGTCTTGTAGCAAAGGTAGTATAATTTTCCAGACTGTCTCTGCTTCCTGGGTCTTTAGCTCCACCAGATTTTCCTTTAATGATAATATTCTTAATTTTTTACTATCTAATGATTGATATACGTAACTGCAAAGATTGATCACAGACCTGTCTAATCCATAATTTTTGGACTGTTTTAGAAAAACACTACACTTATGACTTGCTATTTGCAGTTAATGTTCTAGGTAGATAAAGGGGACACACCACTGAAAAACGTGTAATATCCAAGGACTGATGGAGGAGTATGAAATCTTACTTGATTGAAACTAATTGGGATTTAAGGGGAAATAGGAGATAACAGAAATTGGAAGAGTACCCTACTCTATAGAGCCGTGTAGGTCATAGAATGAATTTCCAAATAATATAAGAAACTACTGGAAGCTTCTGAACAAAAGAGTGATATGTGTGTTGTTTCAAGTGGAGCAATCTAGTTATTTTAATGAGACTAATGGGAGGCATGGTGGATGCACTGAGACCTCTTAAAAACTTATTGCAGTAATCTAGACAAATAATTATGATGGCTTGGACAAGAGCAGTAGCAGGTAGGTGTTAAGAAGTGATCAAATTTTGAATATACTTAAGATCGGGCTAATAGGATTTGCAAAAACAAACAAACAAACAAACAAACAAACAGCATATGGGTGAAATAATAGACGAGAATCAAAGATAGCTCCAAGAATTTCAGTTATATAACTGTAAAAGCCACCGTTTAATGAGGTGGGATGACTGAGGAAGAAGCAAGTGTGAAGAAAATGTACAGAATTGTATGGGATATTTTCACTTTAAGCTATTTTTAATATGCAAATGAAGCTGTCTGGTATACCATTGGATGTAGAAGACTAAGGTTCAGTGAAGAGGTCCATTGGTTGAGATTTAGAGTTTAAGAGATCCAAGTGATAATCAAAGCAATGAAACTAGATGAATAAGTCAATGGACCAAGCATAGAGAAAGAAATTCAAGAATAGGGTCCATACTGGGAAACTCCATCACTTAGAGATCAATTAGAAGGCAAAGACTAATCAAAGGGTACTGAAAGGAGTGAAGTGTGGTAAAAGAAAAACAAAGAACATGCAGAAAGCCAAAGAACATGCTTTAAGCAAAAGAGGTAATTTCATTGGGTCACTGCTGTTACTAGGCAGACAAAAAAAAAAAAAAGAGTGATAATTTGCCATTACGTTTAAGAAGATGAAAGTTACTGGTAAACTTGTCAGAGAGCATCAGTGGAGTGATATGATCAAAGTTTGTATTCAGGAAATAATTGGAGGAAGAAAATACATCAATGTTAACAACATTTTCAAGGGATGTTTCTGTAAATAGGCAGGATGTAGAGTCAAATGGTATGTGGAGGCTGTGAGATATCTATCTGCCTATCTATCTACCTACCTTCCTATCATCTGACTGTGTATATGTCATATACATACATATATTCACATGTATGAAGGGTATGAGTAGTAGGTATGTGTGTATGTTACAGATATACATATAAAACATATATGATATATATGTTACATACACCGTAAAAGAAAAAATGATAGAATATTTTTGAAAGGTGACAGAATGATAAATAAGGTGTTGGATAAAAATATTGTTAAGAACAGGGATCTGAATTACTGGACTGATATCCATCACATGTTAGAAAGGGTACTACTAGGATTCACATAAAAACTCAAACATTTCACTCATGGGTAACAATATAGGTTCAGTTATGTATGAGTGTAGATGTAGTAGTAGGATTTGTTAAAATTTTCTTTGTTTATTTTCTTAGTGAAATAGAAAGCAAATCATCAACAAACCTTTGGGGATAGAGGAAATTTGCAAATTTCAGGATGAAGGAAATACATAAGGTAGTTATCTAAACCTGGCCAAGAAAATGGACTAGGAAAATGTGGGATGAATGGTACACAACACAGAGAACACACACTGAATATGGGCCACAACTTTAAAGAGAGACCTTTCAGAATGATTACAGATTTTTCCTCCAGGTAAGCTCAGATGTTCTAACACATCTGTGGAATAGATGTAGAGGTTAATTAAACCATGAGTGGTGTTGTGCCAGAAACATTTCATGAAGCCAAAAAAGATTGAGGAGCGCATATGAGGTCGTAATTATAATAACAGACAATGAAATTTAGTATGGGGATTAAAAAAGGTGAGCAAAATGGGTGGTCTAGGTCAGGGAAAAACATTGTAGGATCCACAAATATTAGAATTGCATTGCTTCTACATATTTGATAGAGCACAAATACGTTTTTCTTAAATGTAGATGCACTATTAAATATGCATCTAAAAAGGGGTGGCTCAGTGAGTTAAAGCCTCTGCCTTCAGCTCAGGTCATAATCCCCGGTTCTGGGATCGAGCCCCACATCGGGCTCTCTGCTCAGCAGGGAGCCTGCTTCCCCCTCTCTCTCTGCCTGCCTCTCTGCCTACTTGTGATCTCTGTCAAATAAATAAATAAAATCTTTTTAAAAATGCATCTAAAAATCTGGTATTTGAGAATAAGAGATTTAGAAAGCTAGATAAGATCTTTCTGTGTATTACCAAGCAACAGTAATAAGCTGCTCCAAGATGTAGATCATGAAAATGCAGCATTATAGCCAATAGTGCTGGTTTACATCCAAAACATTTTTGTCCCACCCCCAACGCCCATAATAAACACAACTGTTCAGTAGATGGCAGAACAGAGTTATTATTGAAAACCTTTTTTTAATATATCATTTAAATTTATTACCTGTTAACTCCTCAATCAAGTGCAATGAAGGCATTGCAGTAACTATGCTAAGGTAATTTTCATTAAAATGTATTCAATTTTATTCATTAATTATTGTGTAACATCTTTTGTGCACCTGTTTTTGTCTCATGCTTAAAGTTGACAATGAATTACATCGGATATATTATTTTTATGCAAGCTGTTTACTAGATGTTTGTTTAAATATTTTCACAGATATGATGTATCTATTAAATAGGAACTTGAATTTATTTTTCATATGAATTATTTTAAATTGTACCCAAATGACTACATAGCTGTCATACCTTTAATTCCAATTTGCTTCATCTTGTTTCTTGAATTTAGTTAATATTATTCAGAAAATATCAAAGTTACAAATACCAGAAAACTTATTTTTAAGTCTATTAATATTCACTGGCATTTCCCTATTTCCTTATAAGCTATATGATTTTATATTTTTTCAGGGGATAGCACTAGATTGCTTAATAAGAAGAAATAAGTATCAACTGAAGTCGATGTAGGATAAAGTATTTACAAGAAAAGTATTTTCTGCTACAAAGCCATGGTAAAATCACTTTCAGTGTATAAATAACACTTCTCCACAAAACAATTCCTGTAAAATTGTGAACTACTATTATATCATCTTACAAACCTGATGACAGTTTCCTTCAAGTGGAAATTCTTATAACACATTTAAAAATATTAGTTCATTAATAAATAATTTTTTTAAAGAACAACGACATTTATTTTTTAAATATTTCACAGAATTTTCTCAAAAGTAGTTTTTAAAAGGATATCTTGAACTTATGACTTGAGTTCTTTGATAATTGTTATTCAAGCTGTGGGCTGGAAAAGAAATTTCAGGAAGCTGTAAATGATTGAAAACCCACCTCTCAGCAAGCTCAGTAGCATCCAGGAAGATTTCCAACCTGCCTAATTATATTCTACCACCTACATCAGATAGGGAATAGAAGTATCCATTTTACCTATTGCCCAGCAGGGACCTATAATATTGCTCTCAGAGCACTAGTATGAAAAAATGCATTAGGAGGACCTTAAAAATGTCATTCAAATACAAAATCCCTCAGAAAAGCCCATTATCTCTACAAAGGGGAAAAAAAAATACAGGCATTAAAATCTACAGGTGCCAGGAGTATGTTCTTTGGCATTCTTCTCTACAATCAAAAATTGACTTTTTTTCTTCCCAATGTAAAGATATTACCAAAGTAGTCTTAACTTTCCTTATAACTGAGTTATATGGAAAAGCTTTATAGAAGAAGGAGATTGCAAATATACTGCCTCACTATACTAAGCCATTAAAAAGTCATGAACTGAAAATTAGTAAATAATTTTAAAAAGGACTTAGCATTGGAATTAAAACTGTATATTAAAATGTGTGATTACCTACTGAATTGATAAAGAGATTTATAGAATAAGGAAATGGTAGAGGTTGATGAGGACTTACTGTATAAACAATGGAGCTGCGCCTTTGAAAAATATGGCAATTCACCTGATATGAGAGAGCAGGTAAATGGCAAATCTCAGAATTGCAATAAAGAATCGATGTTATAACAACTATATAACACTAATTCATTAGACTGCTTTTTATATGAACTGGGAATACCAAAGCTAACATGGTTAGGAACCCATGGGTTATGCAAATTATTCTTCTACGTATCTTAGTCTATGGGTAGCTCTTTGAGATCTTCTGATGCAGTATTACATCAAATGAAGGGATTTCCTTTTGGACACTGATGATTTTGCAAATTATGCTAGAGAAATTCAACAGACTTGGCATTCTCTCATTTGAAATTTAATAATTTCATTATCTGTAATTCCTGATTCATGGAAAGTCTATGCCTTTTTATAACTTCCCCTCACTTGTCATATGATTACCCACATTAAACAAATGGCTAGTTCGACTACATGTATGGATGTCTTTAAAATACTTGAACAAATGTATCATCACTGCTCTTTCAATTATTTACTAAAACATTTTATTGATTTTATTTGCCTATTTGTTTTTTACATTGTACTTCTCACCTGGATCTCTCTGTTCCTGTGGTTTTTTGTTTGTTTGTTTGTTTGTTTCTGTCTTAGAATCAGACACTAAAAATTGCCCATGACTGTATACCAAAATGCATCTTCTAGGTTTGGTAAAAGGTATAAATAAAATTCATCCTAAAAGCAGTAAAAATCAGCTGTAAAAAATTTGCCCAGAAGTACAGCTACTTAAAAGATATATAAAATATACTTATATACTGTCCTTCATACTTAAAGATGATGCTGTAAATATGTCATCATATTTTAGTTTTTCATTTCACTAGAGTATTTATAATAAATTGCTGGTATTTGAAACTCTACAGTCTCTCCTTTTTAAATTCATAATTGTGGATTTGTTGATCTCATTTTGTTAATTTCTATTTAAAGAGGAAAAGGAAATTGAAAATCTTATTTTTTTCATTGTAATACAAAGGTGCTGCCAATTTTACCATTATTTTTCTTTTTGCTTTTGTTTTTAAATCAAAGTCAAGCAATTTTTATCAGCCTGGAGCAACCTGAGCGGAGATATTCTGATGAGGGCAGACCTACTTTCCAACCTGCATGAATACACAGACCAGTCAGAAGGACAAGTTAAACTGGGTCTGTGATAGCACAGAAAAATATACCAAAGCTATATCTGTAGTCTTGTAAAAGTTCACTTACATACTCAAAATTGGTATTTTGGATGTGAAAATTGCATAATTCAAAATTGCATATTCATAAGGAAAAGACTACTGATTTTAAGTATGCTTTGATTCCATCTCCCCTAAGTTGTATGCACCATAAAGCAGAAAAGTTTTTTTTTCCAGTGCTGCATTCTTTGTGCCTAACATAGTTTATGCAAACATGACCGCTCTTGGTAGTATTTGTTGATAGTTGTTAAATGAATTTGGGTAAGTGATAAAGAAAACATTAGTCATATAAGATCTTATCACTTTAAAGATTATTTTACTGCTTACATTTTATGAAATTTATCTTTTCAAGAAGTCATGTTTGCCTTAGAATTAAAAAAAAGAAAAACACAAGAAAAGGTTAATGTAATCTTCACATTTTAAATATAAAAGATCTAAGAATTTTCAGTGTAGCTTTTCATGTGATGTGAAACATTCACACCATTACCTTCTGCCTTTCATTAAAGGGATTTAAATAAATCATTTTTTAAAACGGGAAATTTCCTTAGGTCCAAAGTTGTACATGGACAATAAGGAATAATATCCTAAAGCATAAAACAATAACCTAATAATGAATACAGTCATGTAATAACAAATATATGTTGAGATATTTAAATTGTTATAAAATTTAAAACATCATATCTTATTCAAATAGTTGTGTGACAGAACTGCCTGTCTTTATTATTGCCAGAAATCCCTTTGACCTGGTGTTTTAGTCTGCGAGAGCATTCTTAAGTATCGTCAGGATCACAGTGCCTAAATACCTGGAGAAAATTGTTCACCATTTCTACACTATTAAAATAGAAACATTTCAGTACAACTATGACTTCAGTACACGTAAGTGCAAAGCTAAATGTTAAACTGTTCATGCTTAGTAATTTTTAATCTTAAATTTCATTTTAAATAAATCTTTGTGAAGTAACAAAAAGCAATATGGACTTAAAATACGAAAATTAATGTAGAATCAGGGTGCTCTCTCGGATACAGACATAGTTTTCAAAATGAATGTAAAAGAACAGAAAATCCTATTATTTTAATCACAAAGTTTTGAACTGGTCTAAACTCAGACCATGACTAGAATGTGATGTTTCACTTCAGCAAAAATAGGAAGAAATTGTTTTTGAGGTTAACCACTCTGCTTTATGTATTGAGTTTATTGGCATCATTTTGAAAGGATCACTTGGTATTAAGGACTGAAACTAAATGAGTTTCTGTTACTATGATTTGTAATCTCTTTAGCCTTTCATTAATAATGAAACACATTTGTTTACTGGAAGGAAGTGCCTGGTCCCATCAATAGGAGGACAGAGAATGAGTTTCTGTCCTAATCGGAATATGTTTGAATGTGCTACAGTGCCCAAAATTTCATAACTAAATTTTGTAGCATGATAATCCAAAGTATGTTTGAAAAGCAGTTATTTTAAAAGTATGATCTGTGTACATGCTATAGCCATTCATAGCTCTTTCAATTATTTACTAGTTGAAATTATTTGCATTATTTACATTATTACATTACATTATTTATAGCTATAAGAGCTACCCATAGAGTAAGATATGTAAAAGAATAATTTGCATGCTAGCTTCAATATGCCTTTGAAAAACAATGTTTTATAGTTTTATATTTATTTAATGATATTTGAAAGTGTAACTAGTAAATTGATTCCACTGATATTTTTGGGCAGGATTAGAATAAACTGAAAACTAATTCATTTTAAAAGAACTGTATAACAGGAAACACATAAATACAAAAGAGAGGACGTCAATCAAAGAATGACAATTATCATATGGTTTCACTCACATGTGGAATTTAAGAAACAAAACAAAGGGTCATAAGGGTAGGAAGGGAAAACTGAATGAGAAGAAATCAGAGAGGGAAACAAACCATGAGAGACTCTTGATTTCGGGAAACAAACTGAGGGTTGCTGGAGGGGCGGTGGGTGGGGGGCTGGGGTAACTGGGTGATAGGCGTTAAGGAGGGCATGTGATGTGATGAGCACTGGGTGTTATACACAACTGATGAGTCAGTGAACTCTACATCTGAAACTAAAGATGTAGTATATGTTGGCTAATTGAATTTAAATTAAAAAAAAGAAAAAGAGGAAGCTGTCAAATGACTGAAGCTTGAGAAATTCTGCTTTAAGAAAGTTATAACTTATTGCTATACATTTCAAACACTTCTTATTCAATGTAGGGTAGGATTAATTTCTAGTAGAGGAAGGCCTATAATTTACTATGCAGGACAAGTACAACAGGAGTAAAATAATTACAGATTCTGTATCTTAAGAGTAGATAAATGGCACAAGTGAGATGTCATCTCCCAGACAAAATGATAAGCACTTTGTAATTATTACATAAAACATTCTATTCATACAGGTAGGTTTGCATGCTGTTATATTTACCATTTTGTTAGAATTCTGGAAGTAAAAATCACTCCCCGTAGATCTTTTTACTTCCATTTACTCTTAAAATAACAAGTAACAATATTTCTTTAAACGTGTTTAAAAGACACCAGGTTTATCAGATGACTATGAAATCCTAGTTTGGAAAATTTATGGACAAGGCACTGTGAAGAAACTTTGCTTTATGGAGCGTGGCATTTTTTTTTCCCTCGCATTTTAATGACCTGTTTATCCTTTCTTACAATGTGAAAGAGTCAATTTAGAATCAGTATTTATCACTATGTAATGTGGGAAGTCTACATGGGCCCAAAAGAAGGCAAAAAATGAATCACTTCCTAGAGAGGAAAATTTGGGGGTGGGGGAGAAGACAGAGTGGAAAGAAATCTGTGACATTTCATGTCTCATAAGAAGAAGGACCAGCCTTTCTTGAGTATTAGAATCTATCCTTACCCAAGATAGAAAGTTTGAGCCCTCATCTACGCTTGCCTGCAGGGATGGAGATTGACAGCAAACATACAGTGAGTGAAATGAATAATCAAATACAGATGCTGGGGGCGCCTGGGTGGCTCAGTGGGTTAAAGCCTCTGCCCTCGGCTCAGGTCATGATCCCAGGGTCCTGGGATTGAGCCCTGCATGGGGCTCTCTGCTCAGCGGGGAGCCTGCTTCCTCCTCTCTCTGGCTGCCTCTCTGCCTACTTGTGATCTCTGTCTGTCAAATAAATAAATACAATCTTAAAAAAAAAATACAGATGCTGGACACCATCAACTTCCACGAGGAATGTGATACATAGTTACAAGACCTGGAACTGATATTGCTAGAGGTGATTTTATAGTAAATTCTACATACAGTTATGTCATGGAAGCACAATCTATAACAACTGTTACACCATCCTACTGTTCTTGTGTTATTCATACAGAACATATGACCATGCTCAGAGAATTTATTTATCTGGTTCCCTTTGTGACAGCAGTCATTAACAGGGAATCAATATGATCATTTTTTCATGCATAAAATATCTGAAGACTGGATATATCCAAAGACAAGAGAAAATAACACTTTTATAATGTCTGATTTGTGTCTAGGATATTGTTATATGGACTTTCATTTCATCTTCAGAAACTTTTTTCAGGGATATCTTATTATCCTGATTTAGACATGCAAAAACTGAGGTCAGATATAAGAAGTAATACAGTGAGTGATACACCAAAGTGTCAAAGGGACAAAGTGACAGAATTAGGATTAAACGTTGAGTTGTGTGACGTTTTGCATGACTTCCTATACTAATTCATCAATACCTATAATCTTACACATACTAACATTTATTAATAAGAATGATAAGAAGGAATGAGCTAAAGAAACTGGTTCAAAATAGATGACAGGTATTAATACCAGGCACTTTGTCAAGCACTGTAGAAACTTAATCTTACATAATTGGTAGATCAACTCTGTGAAAGAAGCAGGGTTTTTTTTTAAATAAAGATTTTAGTATAAAATATTAGATTGCTTAGTCTGTTAATTACAAAACAATTTGTAAGTTTCAATTCATGGCTGTTTTATATTCTAAAACAATAGCTTTGGTTTTGTCCTAAACTTTATTATATAACATTTAAATATGATTAAGATTATATGTATAGTATCCATTTAATGAAGAAGCTAGGGATTTCTGATTTTTATAAACAACTGTATTTTAAGATGACTCCAAAATAAGGTGCTAATATTAATCTGTAAGTGTAATGATTTCTGAATAACCCTGGTAAATCAATATTTTTAGAGAGAATCATAAATAATACTTAAATTGCACTAAAGTGTCTAGAAATTTTCATAAATGGGTAACTAAAAGTGAAAAATGTGAAATTTCTTTAACAATAAAATGACAAACAAAATGTTATTTTGAAATAACAATGAATATTAAGAAGGTATTTTTGAAGCAATGAATACTTTTTCTTACATATTATACATATTTCTGAAATTTTCTGAAGTTGTTAAAATTTCATACACTTTTTTAAAAAAATTTTTTTAAAGATTTTATGTATTTATTTGACAGATCACAAGTGGGCAGAGAAGCAGGCAGAGAGAGAAGAGGAAGCAGGCTCCCTGCTGAGCAGAGAGCCTGATGTGGGGCTCGATCCCAGTATTCTGGGATCATGACCTGAGCTGAAGGCAGAGGCTTTAACCCACTGAGCCAGCCAAGCGCCCCTTCATACACTATTTTAAATGTAGATAAAATGCATTAAAGTGGGTTAGATGAAACAGTCATGAGTTTAAATGTATTTAAGGACCCTATTTTTTGTTGTGATTTCTGAAGGATGCCATATTATGCAAGGATATTTTATGGTATACTAATACACATAGTTCAATCGTTCTACAAAACTATAGATACAGAAAACATATATATGTGAGCAGATTTGAAGTGCCTCGTGATGTCCCCTTTGCTGAGCCTCTGCAAATTCCTGATCCACAAAATCATGAACAAAAGAAAATGGCTGTTTTGTTCCACTTTGTTTTGGGGCCATTTATCATGCAGTAAGAATATCAGAAGTTAAGTCGTGAAAATGTATATACAGTGCTTATTAAGATGTTATCAACATAAGGCCATTTTGGGCAGTAAACACTTCTCATGGACTCCTAACATTTATTCCATGGGAAGGGAGCTCTGTGAACATACCAGTTCTGGACTTTCCAACTCCTTAATTACTCTTCCCCATGAGAACCAGGCAGATGTTTGATGGGTAACTATAAGGGTATCATACTGATCATACTGAATATGTTTTTCTTAGCTGCTCTCTTCCTTTATTTTCAGAAAGGACCTTCCTGTAGAGACCAGAGGTTCTCCCTTGCTTTAAGCCATGATGGTAACCTTGGCAGTGATATCTACCCTCCCACAGTGGGGGGCAAGGTCTCATTCTACTCAGGACTGTGCTGGCTAAGTCTATCTAATTCTCTGGTTCGGTATAAGAACATTCACTTACCTGCAGGTTTAAGTCCCATGATATTTTATCTGTATTTTTTTTGTCTTATCTAGTGATTGAGAATTTAGATAAGGAAAGGGGATATTATTAATTGAGACCCCATCCTTTGAAAATCTACACTGATGAACATATGTGCTAAGTGCACTGCCATATATTTGGATTAAGTTTTTAGTATGAGCACATTACACTGATGCTGTTTCACTGCCTACGACCTACAGAATGAGCAGTTTCATCAAAACGTTGATAGTGTATACATGATGGGAAGTTTTGATTTGTTTTGTTTTATTTCCCAAGCCTCTATCAGGTGCCAAGTAATCTGTTAAGAGCACATTTCTGTTGAGAGGATTAGCTGTTAAATTTCACGTGACTTAGAGAATTACTTTCCAGAGTATGGCCTGAAGTCAATCCATATGATACCAACCTTATGAGTTTATTAAATATGTACTTTTAGGTCCTATATCAGACATACTAAATCAACCTCAGGGAGTGGGATTCTAAAAGGTGCATTTTAAAGGCTCTCCAAGTGAGTCTTATGGAAAATACAATCTCATGCTTTCCATGACAAGAGAGATATGATCTGAATATACTCCGTGATAGTGTTTAATCAAACCTCAGGTACCAGACTTTATGGAGTCTATTAACAACTAGAATTTATTCAGAATAACAAGCAAGATAAACTATGTTTAAAAATTATATAACATGACAAATAATACAACAAAGATAAAATAAAGTTTATTGAATATTTACAAAATGTAAAAAGTTAGGACTACTTCCCAGATTTATTCTCCCTTTAAGGGAAGTAAATATTATTATCCACATTTTAAAGATGAAGAAATTCATATTAATAAGAGTTCAGATAATACTGCCAAATGGCAGATCTGAGATTTAAACCAGGTATGTCTTACTTCAAAGCTCAGGTCAACCATTCAGTTTTTGAATTTTGGTTGTCGAAGAAACTAGTAATGAGAAATGAGGCTTACTATGCAGAAAATGAGATATGAATCAAAATAATTTAGGAGAAATGTCATGATAAAAAGTGAACAACCTTCATTTCTTTACTCACTGGACAGCAGTTACATTTGGAAAAACAAAAGCATATATGGGTTTCTATAATTGTTTTGTAGAAAATAAAGCAATTAAAAAAGATGAGTATTTTAATAGAGAAGATATTTTTCAAACAAAACTAGTTGATTATTCTTCATAACTACTAGAGAATAAATTTCTGAATATAGTTTTGGGTGGCCTGGGGTTTACAGTATAGAAAAAATGTCATAGCCTCCTGGTTACTTGATAACTTTTCATGATAAAATAACTGGATATAATGCATCTCTCATTTTTGGCATACACATAAGGAAACATCCATTAAATGAAGAGTAAACACTATCTTAAGATGAGAACTTTCAGGTGCTGGCTCGCTTGCTTTGGCAGAACATATACTAAAATTGGAATGATACAGGGGAGCCTGGGTGGCTCAGTGGGTTAAAGCCTCTGCCTTCGGCTCAGGTCATGATCTCAGGGTCCTGGGATCAAGCCCCGCATAGGGCTCTCTGCTCAGCAGGGAGCCTGCTTCCTCCTCTCTCTCTGCCTGCCTCTCTGCCTACTTGTGATCTCTGTCTGTCAAATAAATAAATAAAATCTTAAAACTAAATAAATAAATAAATAAAATTGGAATGATACAGAGAAGATAAGCAAGACCCCTGCATAGGGATGACATGCAAATTCCTGTCCCATACTTTGAAATAACTTCATATCAAACCATTGATCATAAACAGCTACTAGTGAAAAAAAAAAAAAAAAGAAGAGAACTTTTGGGAATTTTACAGTGGTCAAGAATATAACGAAAGCATGAGTTAGGAATATGAGGGTATAATTAATAAGGGCTTATAGACATGAAAATCATTACTCTTGAGAGATCTTATCTAAAGAAATGTATGAAATTGACAGGAAAACAGTTACCTACAGTCTTTTATATCTATTTTTTTATAATTTAAAATAATTTTATGGAAATATAACTCCTTTCAGATTTGACAATTGTGCCTTAATAATATCTAGAATTTTCTGTTAAGAAAATGGTTTTGTTATGGTGAAAATGGTATGGCATCTCTGGGTTGCCATTAAATATTTTATAATTTTTTTTATGAATTTGATTTTCAGTTTGTATATATAAAATAAGTATGTCAAAATATTATAACTATTACCAAAAAAGATATACTCTCTTAAAAATGCCATCATGAGGAGGAAATGAGGCAAAGTGTGATATATAGATATATATATGAATACATATCATATATATCTTTATATATATGTGTATGATACATACATATATATGTGAATACAATTCTTGCAAAGAATAAATAGTAAATAGCTAGGGAGATGGCTGTTTTGTCAATTTATGGAGTTAGCATGTTTTTCAAAACTACATGATGGAGACGCCTGGGTGGCTCAGTGGGTTAAAGCCTCTGCCTTCGGCTCAGGTCATGATCCCAGAGTCCTGGGATCAAGCCCCGCATCAGGCTCTCTGCTCAGCAGGGAGCCTGCTTCCTCCTCTCTCTCTGCCTGCCTCTCTGCCTACTTGTGATCTCTGTCTGTCAGATAAATAAATAAAATGTTAAAAAAAAAAAACTACATGATGAGTTGGAGGGATAGAAAATGTCTTTCAGATAAATTGGTTTCAAATTTTTCTGCTATCCTTATTGATAAGTCAAAGGTACTTGTACTGTAGAAATCACTGTCTTTTACAGAACTTGATTTAAATTAATGAAAGGCTTAAAGGAGTTTCTCTTTAATATTAAGAAAAGATATTGGTAAGCTTAACCTTACCCTCTTTTACACATATGAAATACCAATTCATTTTATCACTAAATCACTATCTTTTCCTTTCTGTTTCACTTTTGCCATACTTTGGAGTTTTGTGTGTACAATTATTTAAAGTAGCAATAATGAAAATCTATTATTAATTAATTAGTTAGTAATGTAAATGTATTCTGGTGACAGGTCGCCCATATACATGGGAATGACAATTACTAAAGTGCTGCATTTTGTTGTGTTTGCGTTTATTTCTCTTTATTAGATTCTAAATTACATGAAAGCAAAAACCTAATTGTTGGAACACAATCCAGATCCTCGCCAATGTGACTGGGGTCCCGTCAAATTCTGTGAGAAAACTCTGGGAGATGGAGGGCAAGCCTTCCCGGGCCCAGAATAAACATGGGAGGATGCCTGGAGTGTTTTCACGCCCTCCTTTAGATAGATCTCATAAGTGTGGAGAACCCTTAACTTGTTCCTGTCGTTTAAAGCTAAGAGATAATCGTTGTCGTTCACTTGCCTCACTTGATTGCCTGCACGCATATCACATCTCACACGTAGCCCACGCCCTGCACAGAAATCTATATCCTGTTTGTAATCGGATCTTGTGGAAGGTATAAAAGAAGTGACTGTAAGAAATAAAGATGTCTACTGATCATCAGTCAGTAGTCCCCCCATCATTTCAGCTCCCATCACCAGGATCCCCATCTCGTGAAGGTGACACCTAACTTTGCACTACACAAGACAATTCTAGAGAGTAAAGAGTTAATGATGACAGCAGAATTTGGTCAATTGGGATGACTCTCATTTTCACAGCATGGGGTGGGGAGCTAAAATTGCAATAACTTATAGATTTAATGTATGCCAAAAGTCCCTGTAGGAAAACGTAAGAATATCAACAACCTAAAATTTTGTGACATAATGAAAAACATCTTTAAATATTACACTTTCACTTTTTTCCTCCTCCACTAATTTTCAGGCTGAGTGTGATAGCATTACCTTTTGAAAAATTCAACCATTTCTTGCATTCCTACAAGTTACTCGGTAAATTGGAGTCCAATGTGAGGTTTAGTAATATGCAAAACTCTGAAAATACAATGGTATTGAAAATCACTATATATTGAGATCCTTTTACCTTATCTCCTTCAGAAAATGTGATGCCATCTACTGCTCTTTTCCAAGTGATTTCTGGTATAGGCTCCCCTTCTGCTTCACATACAAGTGTGACTTGACCATTCTCATATGTAGTCTCATTTTTAAGCTGTATTATGTGAGGCTGTACTGTAAAGAATACATACATTACTCAATTGTATGGGAGGAAAATATCACTATTCAGACTTAAAAGCCGCAGTGGGCACTTAAGTTCACATTAGTACAGTATAGAGTCACTAACATTTTAACAGTTACAGCAGCACACTTTGCATTAAAGGAGTGCCAAGAGACTCACGAAGTACAGGGGGGAAAGCTTTAGAAAATAATTCTCATCGATTATCATAAAAAAAAAATTTGAAGTGGCTTAAAAGCCAAAATACAAATTATAATTCCTTTTGAAACTTTGTAATTTCAAAAGACCTTTATTTTTCCCTCTCTTAAAGCTACAAAATTAAAATTTCCTCTTTTAAAGCCACATGGTGGTTTTATGTTTATGAGTGTGTATGTGTTCATGCGTAACATCTGCTTATTTAGTGATTATCTCTTAAGCTTTAAAAATAATTCCGCCCGAGAAGGAAAATGATGATTGTATCTTGAATATGTAGTAAGTAAAATTATGCACAATATTTAAAATATTTATGAAATAAGTATATATATATATGTTAGATTCTTACGTTATTCCAATTGACTTATTTTTACTTCAGTTTATTTTAACAATATTTTAGGCATTGTAACTAATCATTTCATTATAATTATGACTTCAGTAATGAGAGAAAACATTATGTCTACTAATTTAAATTATCATTATATTAAAAATATGTCCATCCACAAATTTGCATGATACCACAGATCTTTATAATTATAAAATCTGTATTATCTGCATTTCTTAAAATTTTACATGGTAGAACTTAAAAGGGATGAAAGCCAGCATATGGTATTTCAGAAAAGTAACACTTTATTTAATCTTTAAATGCAACTGATCATGGGATATAAATAAATTGGTTTTAATCTTAGAAACCTAGGTTCCAGATATTAGAAATATGGAATGTATAATTTTTAACAATTCAGTGTTTATTCCACTGACTTTAATGGATTTAGTTGGATTTCTACTATATATATTTTATTTTGTTTCAAGCACAATGCAAATTTGTTTAGTGTTACTATAAAAAAGTGATTACAACAGTGATGTAGCATATCATGAAGTATTTTCCATTTGAAAAGATGAAAATATTAGAATCTTTGTTTTATCTCTTTGTTCTCACTCACTGCCCTCTTAATAAAAAAATGATTAGTATTTCATAATAGCTCTCTGATGTAAATTGAGAATATCTACTCTTTGGGATTATCTCAGAAACTATCAGTTAATTATTTATTAATAATTTTTTATTATTAATTTTTTTATACTGAGTCATATTTACTTAGTGTAGGTTCTAAAAAGAACAATCTTGTTAAGTGGAGAATACTGCTAGAATAAGTTAACAACTTTCTATGATTTCTAACAATTTTAAGTTTATTTACTCTTTCCTCTACATGAACTATGGTCCTTCTTACTCTCACGGAATTTTCCTTCTTTTCTTCCCACCTCCTCTTTTTGTTGTGAAAGAATTTTGATAACAGTGTTTTGAAAAATGGAGAAAACATATAAAATGCTATTAGTGCATATAATTTTGTGTTACGCTTTTTAAAGACAATGACATATTCCAAATACACAAGTAAAATTGGTTTCCTTCTTACAAACATAATGGAAGTTAAATCAATTAAAAAAACAAATAAACACCTTACTGCTTATCCACTTTCTGTAAGTTCTCCAAAGAAAGCAATACAGCTTTTGGTAAATATGAAAGATATTCGTATTATATACCCTTTTAATAGAATGAAGAGAAGTAATTTCTTATGGTTACAGGTCAATATTTCCTAATTTTAGCTTTACAGATGTGTTGTTCTGAACTATATTAAAAGTAAAACTAATCTCACCATGTGTCACATAAAGATTTATGAGGACCAACCTATATATATATGTGTGTGTGTATGTGTGTGTGTGTGTGTGTAAATATAAATGATCTATAAGTTATAACAGATCCCAGTTATGTGTAATTTAAAGGAATTTTCTTCCATTTTCTGTTATCAGTCATCCAATATTTTATAAGAATATACATGTATCATTTCATGTAATTCTTCAAATAATTCTATCTGGTAGCTGCAATGCTAAAATATGTTTCAGATGAGAAAACAGATTTAATTTTAGAAAGTTAATGACATATAAGTGACAGAGTAGAGTTTGACTCAGACTTCCCTCTAGACATCATAATTTTAACCACTATGCTATAATACTTACCAAAGACCTGGAGAAATGCCTGCTTTTCATCTTCTCCTGCTTTATTTGTGGCCCTGCATATATAAGGACCCCCATCACTATTAATTATGTTCCTGACAGTGAGTTCTGTATTGCTTCCCTTCAATATGTACTTTTCATTTTCTTCAATGAACTTGCCATTCCTAAAGAAGAAAACAGAGGTTGATCTTCATAAATCTGACTTCATAACTCAGGAGGAGATTGTATTCAATTTTTTGATCGGTAGTTGTCAATCATTACATAGATTTGGGTAGAAAAGCTATATTCTAATCACAAGTATACTTTTACTAATCCAGTAAAACTCAGTTACTAGATATTGAAATTATATTTGAAAATTGCTTAAACTTAGAGACAAGAAAAATATTTGAGCTATGTTGAAATCTTAACACTGATCTTAGGCAAAATAAGCACACTGGTTCAATTTTTACTTTATTAGCAAAAAAAAATTTGTGCTGCTGATTTTAATTCCATATATACTTTTTGTGTCAGTGAGTCAACACATATTTATTTATTAGGTCCCTAGGATACATTTAAGAGAATTTCTATGGAAACATCCTCTAAAGAAGTTTCAAAGTAAACACAGTTTAAATATGTTACCAATTTATATTGCAAATAAGCACTACCAATAAGAGGGTAAGATGAAACAATTATGTGCAAACGCAGTTAGAGAAATTATCCTGAATACAATGATTTAATTCATTATTCATTTCTCTTGAACATAAATAATTTTCAATATTTTCCAAGTTCTTTCTGAGCTAAAATAGTCTTCACTCTCCTCCAGTTCCAGTTTTTGTTATCTATTTAAAAAAAAGTCTTTCAGGGGCACCTGGGTGGCTCAGTGGGTTAAAGCCTCTGCCTTGGGTTGGGGTCAGGATCCGGGGGTCCTGGGACCGAGCCCCGCGTCAGGCTCTCTGCTCAGCGGAGAGCCTGCTTCCCTTCCTCTCTCTCTGCGTGCCTCTCTGCCTACCTGTGATCTCTGTCAAATGAATAAATAAAATCTTTAAAAAAAAAGTCTTTCAAACTTTTTCTATAACTTACAGTAAGAAATGTCTTAAACATACTTAAATCTTAAGTAATTTCTACAATTCTCCTTAATACATGTGAAACCTTCTTTTTTTTAAGTGAAACCTTCTTATACTGTCTATTCCCTTCCATTCTAGTTTATTCACATTTCCTTTTCCTCCTTCTCTTTTTCTTTCTCCTTTAGTTTTCTTTCTATTTCTTCTAATGGTATTTTGAAGGACTGAATTGATTGCAAGGCCCACTAATGTAAAATGTTTAGGATCTGTCCTTAGGGGATGGGATATCTATTTGTCCTTACAAGTTTAAATTAAAAAAAAAAAATCTTTGAAAGAATTATAACAAATATATCCTAGAATGAGAGAGAACATTTCTTCAATACCCTAAATGATCTTTCCAGTGAATTCTGGTTTCACTTTCCAGAAAGCATTGGCACATATCCTAATATAATACTTATCCTTCTATGACTCATTAACATCCGTTTTTCCCATTTCTATTGACGTATCTAAAGATATCATGAAATGTACAAAAATTGTATGAGAGTGGGGTGCAAAAGTAGTCTATAAAATATTAATACTACATATATAGTATTGCTCTGTATTTTTTAATGTTCTTTTCATATTTTTTATTAATCTAAAATTTATAACAACCAAAAATAATGTTTCAGCAATTTTGTCAAGAATATAACATATAAATAGAATTCTCACAGCAATTAGTGATACAATATATTTCTTACTCTAATCAATAGAAAGTAATAATTCGTAGGACAACAACAATAACTATATTAATGATACTTTAGAAGTTTAAGCAACTTATGGCCTATAAGACACTTTCCTTATATATTCAACTTGGCTTAAAACTCACAATTAGCTCATATGTCCATTGTACTTCTTACCCTCATTCACATATTAGAGAACTAAAATTGTAAGTATGATTTTCCCACCCCTGAAATCATAGATGAAGAAAATTAGATTTACATAGTAATATAAGCAGCAGATTAACTAAATTCTAACGTTCTTTCTGACAAAGATAGCTATTTCCCTAATTCATCTGGAATATTGTGCCAAATGTTTGAAGTATAGGTAATTAGTGAGACATGGCTACCTATCATGAAGAATTTGTAATATGATTGGCATTAAGAGCAATAACTGAAGATAAGGTAGATCCCATTAATGAATTTATCATAACTTTTTGTATGTTAGGTAGGGACAAGGAGGGATATACTATAGTAGGAGAGAAGGAAAAAGATGATGGGTAAAATACTCCAGAAATTTTCATGGGGAAAAAAAAAATTATGATTTGGGCTCTGAAGTGGATGGGGAGATCTTGAAGAGATTTAGAGGAAATCTGTGTGTAAAGACTATCGTTCCTTCAAAAGCTCAATTTAAAGATATCAGCAAGAGATATAACCAAACTAATAGCTCTTTAATACTACTCTCCTAATAAACTTGTGATATAGAATATACTTGCTATTATTCACACTCTAAGGAACCCCATGTCTGAAAAAGATTCCCAAAGAATTCTGATGGAATTCTGTAAGCCTATACTTTAAAATGTAAACCATTTCTCGAAGTACCCCTTTTCTAGGCATGAGAAAATAAGAATTAGAATCAGGGAATTAGTAGAGATAATAAAGAAGAGAGAATAATTCCACTTTTAAGCATAATGGAGTAGCAGGGACCATATTTACCCTCCCATTGTAAAGAGCAAACAATAGACACTGATTAATTAAGTTTTAAACACTAATCCACAAGTAGTTCATAATAGTGACCTCTAAAGACCACCATAGCTTACTATGCAAGGAGAGTTTCAAATCTGTAGCTCGTAGGGGGAGAACCCAAGCACAGCCAGGGAGAGTCTTCAGTTGGAGGAGGTTAAAGTAGCTAGAATTTGTGAACCAGAGAATCTAAAAAAAGACATCTGCACAAGAAAGAGGGTAAAGAGATATGCAGTCTATCCCCAACCAATCTTTAACTACTGATTCGTGACTACATGCCAAAAAGGCTTTCCCAGCATAGGCAAAGAACCATTGGAAAAGATAAAACACAGCAATCCCAGAACCAGGAATAATTTCCTTCTCAGTCATTCAGGGTAAAAAGACCTAAAATGCAGGACATTAAGTCACCTCCTTAGAATAATATTGCTTCAATAGTGGAACCAAGCTGGGGCACCTGGGTGGCTCAGTGAGTTAAAGCCTCTGCCTTCAGCTCAGGTCATGATCCCAGGGTCCTGGGATCGAACCCCGCATCGGGCTCTCTGCTCAGCAGGGAGTCTGCTTCCTCCTCTCTTTCTCTGCCTGCCTCTCTGCCTACTTGTAATCTCTGTCTGTCAAATAAATAAATAAAATCTTAAAAAAAAATAATGGAACCAAGCTGACCCTAGGATGAAGTTCACTCTGGATCCACTAAAAGAATCTAAAAGCAAACCTCAGATGATCAAATGTATCCCAAGTTACCTCCTATATCTAAAAATAGAGTAAGAGAGTACAGGAATATCCAGTACTCCAAAACATAAAATCATTAATACCTGGCACTCAGTCAAAAATTACCAGGCTAGTATATAAGTGGGAAAATATGACACATAACAAGGAGAAAATTCAATAAATTAGAAAGATCCAGAAATGACACAGATTAGAAAGATCCAGAAATGATCCAGAAATGACACAGAAATAGGAGAAAAGGTTGTTAAAATAACTATTAGAATATATTCTATATGTTCAAGAAAGTAAAAATGAGCTATAAGCTTGTAAGAGGAAAGAGAAAGTCCTCTATCATAGAATGTATAATAAATATTAAGTAAATAGAGGGGAAGTTCAAGATGGTGGTGTAGGAAGATCCTGACTCAACTCCTCCAATGGACACACCAAATCTTCAGCTATGCAAGGATCAATTCCCCTTGAAAAGTACAGGAAAACTAGCTTAAGAGTTTCTCCACAACAAAGGATAAAGGATTGAGACAGGTAAGAGAAGCAGAAATATAATCTTGCCAAAATTCCTACTGTCAACATGGCAAATCACAATTTGGAGGAACATCACAAATTTGGAGTTTCTCCCTGAGGAGTGAGGGGCTTATACCCCATATCAGGCACCCCAAACCTTCGGGTTTACACTGGGTAGATGAACACCCAAAATATCTGATTCTGCAAAGCAAAAGAGCTTATATGCTAGAGATCCAAAAGGCTGTGAGAAATGGAAAGGCTGCTTTTAAAGGTCTTACAGACATACCCCAGGAATCTCAAAACAGAACAAAACAAAACAAAAAACATAGTTTGGAAAGCACATTTCTATATGCAGTGGACATTCATTAGCATGTACTGGAGACAAAGGCATCTGGTAGGACTTTCTCCAGGGGAGAAGATGCTGGTGACACCATTTTTGCATTCTCATTCAACCTTGCTAGTATTACAGGGCTTGTCCCACATAGCCCTGTGGTAGCTGTAATCCTATAGTCCTGCTGCAGCTGACTTGCCCTTTCCACAAACTCTGGTGGCCCTACTATTACCAGTGAGCTCCCTCCTATCTTGGGGCCCCTTGGGTTCCCCCATAACCTCTCTGAAGCCAACAGGCTCACCCTGCCCACATGCTGTATCTTCCTGGGTCCCACTATGCCAACCTGTTCATTCTACACTTACGTTCTTACCAGTTAAGAATAAATCAAACTGTGTAGGTAAACACAAAGTTCAAGAGACATACAAGAACTAGGGCAAGGTTTAATGAAAAGTTTCATCACCTACACAAGGCCACTCCTTCTAGAATGGGAAAGATAGCTATTCCACCTCATACACAGAAACAAAAATATAAAGTAAAACAAAATGAGAAAACAAGAATATATGCCCCAAAAAAGAACATCATAAAATCCAGAAAAGAAAAAAAAATATCCTTGTTGAAATGGAGATAAGTAATTTACCTGACAAAGTGTTCAAAGTAATGGTCATAAAGATGCTCACTGAATTGGGAAAAGAATGGATGAACACAGTAAGAACATCAAACAAAGAGACAGAAAATATAAGAAAGTATCAAACAATACCCAACTTTTGTAGCAACATGGACGGGACTGGAAGAGATTATGCTGAGTGAAATAAGTCAAGCAGAGAGAGTCAATTATCATATGGTTTCACTTATTTGTGGAGCATAACAAATAACACGGAGGACATGGGGAGATGGAGAGGAGAAGGGAGTTGAGGGAAATTGGGGGAGAGATGAACCATGAGAGACTATGGA
>PISX010022526.1:0-31499 GCA_004024625.1 Mellivora capensis | reverse complement strand
CATCTCCCCATGTCCTCCGTGTTATTTGTTATGCTCCGCAAATAAGTGAAACCATATGATAATTGACTCTCTCTGCTTGACTTATTTCACTCAGCATAATCTCTTCCAGTCCCGTCCATGTTGCTACAAAAGTTGGGTATTCATCCTCTCTGATGGAGGCATAATACTCCATAGTGTATATGGACCACATCTTCCTTATCCATTCGTCCGTTGAAGGGCATCTTGGTTCTTTCCACAGTTTGGCGACCGTGGCCATTGCTGCTATAAACATTGGGGTACAGATGGCCCTTCTTTTCACCACATCTGTATCTTTGGGGTAAATACCCAGTAGCACAATTGCAGGATCATAGGGACTTCTTTAATCTTGCTGTCCCACCTAATTCGACTTCCCACTGGGGGTAGCCTGCAGATGCGGTGGTTCGGACATAGTCAGTTCTTAGTTATGTGGTTTTATCAAGCTAATCTCCCCCAAACTCAGCTTCTCTGCTTTTAGAAAAGGCTAATAATTTGGCATCTTATGAATAAAGGAGGACAAAATAGGAAAATATTTATCAGCATGGTGGCTGGTAAATTGTAGATTGAGCTCCTTCAATTCAAACAGGAGTAGGTTTCTGTCCTGTGGAATATCCTCTCCACACTGTTTTTAGTGTCCTATCGCCCAGCACGGTGAGCACTGCCTGGGGTCCCTGGCTGGCTGAGGTTCTAGTCTTGTCCGTTTCTCCTTCCCAGCTGGTGCTGGGTTTGTGGGCACTTTCTTTGATCTCTCAGTCTTGTTTCCTCTTTGCTTCTGCTGCTCTTTCCACTTCAAGGCCATCTAACAGAGAGAGGCTGTGCCCTTTTGGATTTTTTTTTTACCGTTCCCTAAACAAATTCACAAGCTTTAGGGTAGCTGGGAATGGGTAGTGTCACACACTGGAGAAGTTACTTTGCTCACAAAATCTTGGGTCTGGGCTTGGCTAGGCCAAGATAACGTCCCCAAAAGATCTTTCCGGCTATTGTCCTGGGAATTGGTGTTATTCTTTATCATCCTAGCTCATGTCACACTGTCCCAGACCTTCAAAGCTCTAGCTGCTTCCTGGGCCAACACATCACTTGTGGCACAGAACCTGTGGCTGTGTGCACTTGGCTGAGCTGGAAACCCACGTCCCCTGCCAATCTATAGCTTCCTTCCCAAGCAGCTGCTACCACACAATGGAATTAACATAAAACACAACTCGGCAGAGGCACATTTAATTTACAGTGATTATACTATCTATTATACAACTCAGTTTTAAGTACTACAAGCTCCCTGGAGAACAGGGGGGAAAAAAACACATGTACAAAAGAACCCAACCCTCTCCAAAATCACATAATGACAGAAGAATCTCAGTAACAAAATACAATTCATGGTATAATAAATAGTGTATTTTAAAGTACTTAACACTTCTCAATTCTTTATTTCATTCCCATCAGGAACTCAGTTTATTTCTAGTGGAGAAAAAAAGTATATCAATAATTTCAAATTCTGAGAGACAATTAGAGCTGAATGTGGATTCTCATAGGACAATGTTCCAGGGTGAATATTGGGTGGGTTTCTGATACACTTCTTTCCGTGTGGGGCCAGGCACCACATCCCTGCTCTGGGAGAGCTCTGAGTCTTCCATGCAGGGGATCCACAGGGATAGCACAAAGAGCAGGAACTCTGGTATATCCTCCAGTCCTGATTACACTATTTTCTAGCTGTGTGATCATTCTGATCCTCAGTTATCTCATCTGTAGAATGGGGATAACAATAGTCCCCTCAGATTTGTTATAAGATTTTAATGAGCTTTCATAAAATAGGTGCATGCCCAGCATATATCAGGAGTTCAACAATTCCTGACTCCCTTCTTGCTACCTCTTTGCTTTCTCCTTCCTTCTCTTCTGGGTTAGGGTCTTAAGCAATTTTCAAATAACCCCTGAGCCTTGAAGGTACACATCTTCCTGGAGGTGTGTGCAAGGATGAACCCTGTCTGGAAATAGCAGACAGGACTGGTGGGCCCTGGGATGTAACAGTCCCATCTCCACTCTTTAAGCCACCACAGTCTAAGGAGTGGTATGTGTAAGCAGTGTGGTGTGATGGCCCCAAATTGAAAGGGGAGTAGTGTGCAGTGAAGGGCACTGATGAAGAAGTAATCAGCCCTTTCGCTTCCCAGAGGTGGGAATACATATGCTAAGAAAAGGAGTTACAGATAGTGATGCCTGAGCTCCCTATGCCTGGGTGATATTTGCATAGAACGGTAATTGCTCCAATCCTCAAGGGAAGGAGGGGGAATCCCAACCTGTCCTTATAGCTTGCTTAGAAAGCGTTATTTCTAAGAAGACTTTTATGTAGCTCAAGGCAACACTTTGACCTGGGTCCCTCTGCTGTACCAACGCCAAGCCAGACATAGAGTTAGTCCAAAGGTGAGCAAGACTCTGTCATCCTGCTTTGTAGAGTGTACATTTCAGGTATACACAGGAGACTGAAACCCTGCAGAGTGAAACCCTTCCAACCCTTCCAAGAGCTAAACCCTTCCAAGAGCTAAAACAAACTGAGACACGGACGTTCAAAAATGCCAATTATTATGCCTGTTGATATAGAGGGAGGGAATTTCAACTAATGGGATAGGTTGGGGTTACATTTGGGATTGCTACGGGCAGTGATGTGCCCAGCCATCATCCTCATGTTATATTTTACACTGCTTTTTTTAAGGGCCATGCCTTTTTCGGAGAGGGTGTGATGTAACCTTCATATGATTGGCTATTTAAGCCATAATCATTCTCTTTTCTCTGAAATGCAAGAAGCAGATATCCAGCCTTTGGCCCACACATATTTACTACACACTTAATAAGTGCCCAGTAGCACTTGAAGAGCTGAGCTCTGTGGGAGATGTCAAATAAGAACCAATGTGAATAACACTTAACAGGGTACAAAACACCTTATCACATATTTTTTGATCCTCACAACAAACCTGTCCATCAAGCAAAATATAGATGTAAATATGAATATAATTTTATGTTATTTTTTCCCAGAGCACATTATTTTTATTTTTTTGAGTTAATGCTTATTTTTATTTTTTGTAATATTTTTATTATGTTATGTTAGTCACCATACAGTACATCATTAGTTTTTGATGTAGTGTTCCATGATTCGTTGTTGGTGTATAACACCCAGAGCTCCATGCAATACATGCCCTCCTTAGTACCCATCACTGGGCTCACCCATCCTCATGCCCCTTCCCTCTAAAACCCTCAGATTGATTCCTGGAGTCCTTAGTCTCTCATGGTTCATCTCCCCCTCTGATTTTCCCCCCTTCATTTTTCCTTTGCTTTCCCTAATGTCCTCCATGCTATTCCTTATGTCCCACAAGTAAGTGAAACCATATAAAAATTGTCTTTCTCTGTTTGACTTATTTCATTCAACATAATCTCTTCCAGTTCTAGCCATGTTGATGCAAATGTTGGGTATTCATCCTTTCTGATAGCTGAGTAATGTTCCATTGTGTATATGGATCACATCTTCTTTATCCATTCATCTGTTGAAGGGCACCTTGGCTCTTTCCACAGTTTGGCTATTGTGGGCATTACTGCTATGAACGCTGGGGTGCAGGTGCCCCTTCTTTTCATCACATCTGTATCTTTGGGTTAAATACCCAATAGTACAATTGCTGGGTCATAGGGTAGCTCTATTTTTAACTTTTTGGGAAACCTCCACACTGTTTTTCAAAGTGACTGTACCAACTTTCATTCCCACAAGCAGTGTAAAAGGGTTCCCCTTTCTCCACAACCTCTCCAACATTTGCTGTTTTTTGTCTTGTCATTTTTTTGCCATTCTAACTGCTATAAGGTGGTATCTCAGTGTGGTTTTGATTTGAATTTCCCTGATGGCTCATGATGTTGAACATTTTTTCATGTTTTTGTTAGCCATTTGTATGTCTTCTTTGGAGAAGTGTCTGTTCATGTATTCTGTCGATTTTTGACTTAATTATTTGTTTTTTGGCTGTTGAGTTTGAGAAGTTCTTTATAGATCTTGGATACCAGCCCTTTATTGTAGTATCATTTACAAATATCTTCTCCCATTCCATGGGTGATCTCTTTGTTTTGTTGACAGTTTCCTTTGTTGTACAGAAGCTTTTTATGTTTTATTTTAATCTTCATTTAATCTTCATCTTACAGGGAGACTCCCAAGGCCCAGAAACATTATGTGTCTTGCTCAAGGTCACAGAGCTAGTAGGTGGTAATGTCAGGAAGCCAGGTCTTTGGATTCTCAATCCAGTGCTCTTTTTATAGTTGCATTTTGTCTCTTAAAATGTATGCGAGCAGAGGTATGGTGTTTGAAGATTATTGCTGAAATGTCTAGGTCTGTATGTAATATGAATTCCAAAAATCTTACTGACCCTTGGGTTGCATGTATAAATGAAAGGGGAAATAAATCATCCTTCCTGCTAGGAAAGTTCCAAACTCCAAACGCTTATTCATCTTAATGAAGTGCCAACGTGGTAACATAGATTAACCCTTGTATTGGCCAAACTTCACCCCTCTTTCTCTCTGTTCTTTCTGTTCCTCTGGTACTACCCTTTGCATAAAAGTGAAAATTGGCCCCTTCGCTCTTGACTTTTTCCATTTAATCCTTTCTTCCCTGCCAATTGCTGCCCACTGACTCTTTATGAAAGTCTCCTTAAGTCCTCAGGGCATGTTTGGGTACAGTTCCAAAGGTGGGACCAGAATATAATCCACATTTTCTCTGTTATTGCTGTAGACTAGAATAGATTGGATTTAAGATTATGCCATTTGACTTTGCATAATGACAACTACACTTTTCTAGGTTTTCCTTCCAAGTAAAGAGCAGAGGCAAAACTATCATTTAGCTTACCTGCATTTATCACAAAACAAACAAACAAGCAAACAAAAAAACCAAAGCCCTCACCCTATTAGAATCTAGAATTCAGCTCTTTTTTTAAAAGATTTTATTTATTTATTTGACAGACAGAGGTCACAAGTAGGCAGAGAGGCAAGCAGAGAGAGAGTAAGGGAAGCAGGCTCTCTGCTGAGCAGAGACCCCGATGCAGGGCTCGATCCCAGGACCTGAACCAAAGGCAGTGGCTTTAACCCACTGAGCCACCTGGGCACCCTTAGAATTCAGCTCTTGGCTTTGGCCATCTAGGCAATGGTATGATTAGGCCTGTGGTCCCCAGAAAACTCTTGATGGAATAGATATAGGCTTAGTTGATGGAAGTGAGGCTGGAGAGGCTATGGATATTAGGAAGATTGCTAATGGAAAAAAATACTGTTTCCTAACCTGTTGACAATTTCTATATGGGAAATAGGAAGAAGACAAAAAAAGGCCTCAACATGCAAAGCCCACCTAGAATGTCAGAACCACTTACCAAATAGCAGAGTGGGGAAAGAAGCCAATTGGACAAAGAGATAGTAAGTTCAGAGATAAAGTAGACTTGCTTTATCTGGTTTTGTATATTCATACTTAGGTGAGCCTAGTATATTTTAGGGGCTTAGCTGATAGGAAAAAAGGAGAGAAGGAAAGAATAAGGAAGAAGGAGGGAAGGAAGGAAGGAAGAAAAGAAGAAAAGAAGAAAGGGTCATCTTATGAAAACCAGGCCATGTAAGGCATCTGCTAAAATGGCACCAAAAAGCAAGCAAACCCCACAGAGGACATCATCACCACATTTTTCTTCTGCATAAGCATATAAAGATAGGTAAGAGTAAATGATCAGAGGTCTGTCATTTCTGAGGCCTGGTCTTTACATAAGAATTGCAAAGGGGAAGGATGGAAATGGAGAAGAGAGAACTAAAAGAAAGGGAGAGAGAAAGAGGAGCTGAAAAGAGAAGATAGAGAAAGAAAAGGAAAGAAGAAGCAGGGGAAAAGAAAGAAATAGGGAAATCAGGAAAAATAAGGAGAGGAATTTTAAAAGATATGTAATTTGGGGGAGAAGAGGGAATAAAAAAAGGAGAAAATGTGGTTCCATTTTCTAAGAACGTTGTCACTGTGGGAGTGCGGGTGTTGTTGGAGAAGAGGAGGGGGTCCAGGCCATTGTGCAACTATTATTATATAATTAAGTCTAATAACAGTAATTCACTGGGAGAGGTCACTGCTTACATTGTGCATGGAATCTGATTTAATGAGACTGACGCCCCTTGCATTCATGCTGCTTGACGGGGGTCCAGGGTGGTGGGGGAGCCCAGTTAGGGGAAATGAAAGGAACAGAGGATGAGTCGACTTGTTCTCCCTCCAGCTTTCCTGAATAGAGGCTGCTCCAGACTCAATCACGTTCGATTATTCCCATTTATAATTCTCCCAGTCATAGCCTTGTCTCTCCATTAATTATGGCGATTATTTTGATCTATTGTTGATGTTAATTAGGCTTTGCAAAATGTGTTTGGGCTGCACATTGGTTGGCGTTCAGAAGGGAGAGAAAGAGTAAGGAGGAATGGAGGAAGTGCCAGGGTGTAATCTGTTCAGCCTTGGGCAGGCACAGAGAAAAGAGTGGGACCAGCTGCATCACAGAAGGAAGGAGGGTCACTGGGCATGATCCAGCTTCCCCCAGGCTACTCTTTTGTACCTGCCCAACCTTTGCTTGCTGTTCACTCTCATTACCTTATTTTTCTCTCACAACAGATATTGTGTACATTCCTATCTCTTTCACCCTGTGTATTTGTTCATACTCTCTCTTCCCCAGGAAATGCTGTCCTCCTATCTTCCTACCAAATCAAAACCCAGAGATCTTCAGAATCCAGCTTATGAGCCCACCTTTTCCACAAAGCCTTCCAACTACTATCTCTCTTCTTTGAATCCCATTGTTATTACAGTGGAGTACCTTCATCAAGAACATGGGATTTAAGTTAGCAAAACTTGTCTTCCAGTCGCAATTCTAGTATTGCTAGCTGTGCGATCTTAGACATGGTGCTTAACTTTGTAAGCCTGCTTTCTCATCTTATATTTCCAAGTGAAGTTTGTGAGCAAGAGTCATATCCAAATTCTCTTCTATCCAATTTAGCTCATTGCTGAATACATAGATTATGTTTAATAAACCCTTGGAGATTAATGGAAGGACAGAGATTTCTATATCCAAATGTAGGAACACTTGGAGAAAATAATTTTGGAAGTTGAGAGAAGATGGGGAGAGAAAATATATAGTTAAACAAGATAGGAGTTACTATTTAAAAATCCTGGAGTTGTGTTATCTTCCATTAAAGTTATTGCCAACTTCCAGCCAAGAGAAAAGAGTAGTTTAGTAGTTAGAATAAGTTGTGCTGGGACCAGAAATTGTTATTTAGTATTGACCTCTGGCACCCGTGAAGTTGTTGGATTTTTGCTGCACTTTAGACTCTGAGTTCATTGTTGTAGAGATTGTAAGAGAAGGAAAAACTTCCCTACAAGTGAGGAGAGAGCTAATCACTTAAAGATATGTAGGAACTATAATTCATGGAACGTCTAAGTGTCTAGCACTGTGATAGGCTTTTGGAGGAAGAGTGAGAAGGACGTGGTGGTTTGATCTCTGTTCTGGATTTGTTTTTGTTGTTTTCTTTTAGTTAATTTAACAAGCACTTCATAGGTGTTAACCATGGGTCATTTGGTGGGATTGAAAGGCTCAAAACACATAAGAACTCCTTCCTGCTTTCATGGGCTCACAGTAGAGTGAGAGCCAGTGCTCCTATACATCTTCCTAGAGAGGAAACAGGTTCTCTGGCTGCTTGCTGTACTGTTTTAGCACATGGTTAGGTGACAGCCCTTGAGACCATCAGAAGCCAGTCCCAGTTCAATGAAGGAGCTGCTGCAGTAGTAGCGTGGACCCGTGAAATCATCTGATTTGCTCTGAGCTTGCCCCAGAGCTTGAATTTTACCCTCCTGTTAAATCCCTGGTTTGGGTCTCAGGGTATACCTGCAGACTTTTGAGTTTTGCAATTGCCTGGACCGGATTAATGCTTCTGGTAGATTATGTAACCCTGACCATCCCATAGATTTGCTCTCCCTTCATGGGTTTTGGCATCTATCTCACTGTTGCCCAAGCATCTAATCTCACTAATTCATCCACTAAGCACACATTAAATGCCTATAATATGTTAGGCATTGGCAGTGAAATGTACTGGTTAAACCTATAGGTTTTGGAGTCAGACCAAATGGGTGTAAAACCTGTCTCTGCCACTTACTGTTTGTGTGACTTTGAGCCAAGTTATGTAAACACTTTGTACCTTAGCTTCTCATCTTTAGAATGAGGCTAATATAGTACTTACTCCATAGTTGTTGTGGGGACTAATTGAATAAATGCATGTAAAAATCAATGGGCACATATTGCATGGAGCACTGGGTGCGGTGCATAAACAATGAATTTTGGAATACTGAAAAAAATAAAATAAATTAATGGAAATATTAATATAATGTGAAAAACAACACCTCAGTACTTGGGACATGGTATTTGATAAATATTTACAACTCTCACTGTTTCTAGAGGTACAAAGGAGAAATACATTCTTCCACCTGTGGAAAGAGGAGTAAGGAGTATAGTCAGGAAAGGATTCAATGGGAAGGTAACTATCAGCTGACTCTTGAAAGTGAAAAGGAGTTCTCCAGATGGACAAGGAGGGAGTGATGGCTGGCAGGAGGCTATGGTCAGCAGTAAAAGAAGCAAAGTAAAGTCTCAAAGGTATAAAACAGCAAGGCAGAGTTGGAGAATTGCAAATTGTTTGGCACAACTGGAGTTTAAGATATAGTATTGAGAGAGAAGTGGGGGAGGCATCTAATAGAAACTGGGGGAGGCTTGGAGCCATGCTGGAGTGTTTTAGTTTCTCTTACTAGTATCAAGACACCACTAAAGTGTTCGAATAAAAGCAGCACCAGATCGCATTTGTGTTTTAGTCCAATCAGTCTGGAAAATTAGTTAGGAAGGAGGAAGACAAGGTATAAAACTCATACAACAGTGAAGAGAAAGCTGAGGCCTGACATAGGGCAAGTGTGGTGAAGATATAACAGATGGGAGGGAGTGAAGGTTGAGAACGGGGGTGAGAGGAGAGAATGTGTGTCGGTTGCACTGTACTGCTTGCCTGAGTGCTGCCAATCACTTAGAAAGGGGAAGGGTAGAATTTGGGGGAGATAATTGAGTTGTTCTAGACATATGGGATTTGAAATGTCTTTGGAATCTCAAGATGGCAATGTCAAGTAGAGAATAACATATTGAGTTTAAACATTCAAGTAGTGGTCAGAATTAGAGATAATAATTTGGGAGTCAACAGCTAATGGAAGTTGAAGCCATAGAAAGGATTAAATTGCCTAGTAAGAATACATGAAAAGGCCAAGAATGGAGCCTTGGAGAGCAAAGCCATTAAGGGATGGTGACAGAGAGGAAAGTATGAGGAAATAGGCTAAGAAAAATTGGTGAGGGAAGTGAAAGAAGGTCCAACGGAGAATAGAGTTTCAGAAGCCAGTAGGAAGACCAAGAAGGTTGTCTGTTGGTCTGGCCTGAACCCAGGCCAGGGATTTGCAACCAACTCTGAAAGATTTGACTCAGCAATAGAGTCAGGTCATTATGGGAAAATAACAGAGTCATTCCTGCTGCTTAACAACAAATTGGGAAGCACAAAATCATAACGCTCCTTCGATTAAAAACCAAAATGTGAGACCTGAAACCATAAAAATCCTAGAAGAGAACACAGGCACCAACACCAGTCAGAATGGCTATCCATAACACACAGGAAGCAACAGATGTTGGCGAGAATGTGGAGAAAGGAGAACCCTTCTACACTGTTGGTGGGAATGCAAGTTGGTTCAGTCACTTTATAAAACAGTGTGGAGGTTCCCCAAAATGTTATAAATAGAACTACCAGTTCTATTGGTTCTATGATCCAGTGATCACACTACTGGGTATATACCCAAAGAATACAAAAATACTAATTTAAAGGGGTACATGCATCTTGATGTTTACAGTAACATTATCTACAATAGCCAAATTATCGAAACAGCCCAGGAGTCCATTGACTGATGAGTGCATAAAGATGATGTAGTGTGTATAACCAATGGAATATTATTCAGCCATAAAAAGAATGTCATTTGTAACAACATGGGTGGAGCTGGAGAGTATTATGCTAAGTTAAATAAATCAGTCAGGAAAAGACAAATACCGGATTTCACTCATATGTGGAATTTAAGACACAAAACAAATGAGCAAAGGGGATAAATGAGAGAGATCTCTCTGAGGCAAATGAAGAAACAGACTCTTAACTATAGAGAACAAACTGATGGTTATAGAGGGAAGGGGTGGAGGAATGGGTTGGATAGGTGAGGGGGACTAAGGAATGCACTTGTGATGAGCACTGGGTGATGTATGGAAGTATTAAACCACTATGTTGTACACATGGAACTTATATTACAATTGGTAACTAACTGGAATTTAAATAAAAACTTACAAAAAACAAAAGTTAAAATGGTCCTTGGTCCTTGCCCTTTTAACTCAAGGAGCACTGACTGCTCTCAACCTCTGACATTTTTCTCTATTTCCTGAAAGTGCCAGAGAAAGAGAGATAAAAAATCTGACTTGCATTGCATTGAGCATAACACTGAGTAATTAGTGTTAAGAAAATTTAGAGTATGAGAGAAGCATAGATATCTTGCTGTAGCTGTTGTTGCTAAACAATAACTAGGGTTTGGATGCAGAAACCCTGACCAATGTATGGGAAAGGGAGCTTTGTCAATGGAAAATCATTCAACTAGTGTTATTGCTTTTGCTGAAATGAACGTTGACTGAGCCAAGACAGCCTGCACCACAACAGCCATCCAGTGCTCCAAAGACAGCCTAGCCCTCTTTGATTCTCAAGACCTCTTTCAATAATTATATTTCTTCTCCTTTTTGAAATCTGGCTGGACCAAATCAAGGTGCAAAATGATATGCCAGTGCCAGAGACCACACTCCCAGAAGGGGCAAATAGTACATAGGCATTGGAGAGGGAACAGACAGAGTAAAATGGAAGTATAGTGTCTTACCTGTCTGAAATGAACCCAGCTACTGAGCAAATCCAATACACCAGTCTGTCTTCATACAACATCTTTCTTATTAATAATGTAAGCATGATGGAGGCTGCTATTGATCTTTGATACCTAAATCTTACTTCTCTATGAATAAAAAATGTAATAAGATCCCAGAAATAAGCTAAAGACCACAGCCTGGGTCTCAATGACAGGAATGAATTACAGTACACTGCAAAAGACTGAAAAGTGTTAATGGATGGCAGTCCCAGTTTGCTTTCTAACTGGCTTAGAGAAGCTCAGAACTGAAGCTGCTGGGGAGCCAGCAGAGAAGATCACTGACCCCAGCCCCGCTGTGACCCCCAGGACAGCACCAGATCCATCACTGTCCAAGTCCCTGCAATGCACACTCCTTTGGTTTGATATACTTTCATCCTTCAACTTTCATTGAAGTGAGTGAGTGTGGGAGAGGGGACGGTACAGCTTTTCTATTTTCCATGGGATTTAAGATGTTATATAACATTAAGTGTGACATAAAATGAGGAGATTACATAGTAAAATATCAAAGGAAAGATGAAATAGACATTGCCAAATACCTAATATAAGTTATCTCCTCTGGTTGGTATGAGTTTAGCTTTATGTTTCACTGAATCTAAAATTTTGAGAAGAAAAAAAATACATATATGTATATATTCTACTGAAAGCTGTTTTCTATATTTGGCCATGTAATAAAAGCAGTTTTATTAAAATATATAATTGTAATTCTATATTTTGGCCCTGCCGATAAAGTGATCAGAGTGGATTACTTTATCAGCACCATCCCTCCATCTATCCTACTGTGGCCCAGTCCACAGAGTTCAGGTGCATTGCTTGGCTTTGATGCCAGGAGAGGGGTTTTCAGGTTATACAACACATGCAATGAAGGGATGCAATGCATATAATAAATCACTGTGTCGACTCACCTGTGGTCAAAAATTTTCAGTGGCATCTCTGCTTCCACAGGTAAAGGCTCAAATTCAAAGTATTAAGTGGCCTTTTCCAGGGATAGCCTGTTTTCAAGTTTCTTTCCTTCCTTCCAGTTCTAGCATAGCTATTGTATTAGCTTCCATTTGACCCCGGAGGAGTGAGATCCTTTGGAGAACTTTTTTTTCCCTCTGATCCAGAGTGTACAACATGTTTAGCTTCCCAGATATTCTCTCCTTTTCTCTCTCTTTCTTTCTCTCTCTCTCTCATTTTGCCCCTCATCCCCTTCAGAGATTAGCGTCTATAGAATTCACCCCTTTCAACGGCTCTTTGTCCCTGCTTCCTTCCCCCCATTCATTCACTCTGTCTGGCTCTTCACAGGCTTCATTTCTGCATTTCAGATATTGTCATAGATAAAAAGAGCAATGAAGCAGAAGTCAGAACTCTCCTGTCTTTCAATGACCTTGGACAAGTTACATGAACATGAAGACTTTAGCCTGGGTGGTTTCTAAGGCTCTTCTCAGGGCTCTGAACCAGGCTTCCATCATCACCATTTCCCTGAAATTGCTCTTTCAAATGTTACAATTATTTTCTAATTGAAAATCCAATAACTCTCTGTGATCAACCTACTTGACCTTTGGGGCAACGTTTAATTATTGATTTAGTTTTCCTTCTTGAAACTCATTGCTTCCTTTCCTTTCGGGGCACTCTGTTGTCTTGTTTACTTAAGAATTCTCATCTGACACTCTTCCGATAGCCTCCGTTTTCTCTTCTACATCACCAAATATCAAAAAATCTTAGAATGTCTACAGAATATTAAAACTAAGAACAAAAATTGAGACCTAAGAATTCCATATCCCCAAGAGTGAGCATTTATATGTGTGAATCTGAAAAAGTTATTTCTAGAGATGGTTGGGAAATTTACCGACCAATTTATTTCTTATGAATTAAGATTACTTGAAGAATTGAGGAAATGATGAATAACAATTATGGAACCGAATAAAATGATTAAAATAATGATAGTTGCTGAAAATAGAATGCTCACCTATCAGTAAAACTAAATAAATATAGAATAATCTATTTCATTCTTATAGTTATAAAATGTGATACAAATGTCCAAAAAGTATATTCTTATAAGGTACACAACATGAATAATAATTTTGTGGGAAAAGAAAGAGTTAAGAGTCGGTTAAAGTTTATGTACAACAAAGTAGTTAGATGTAGTTTCACTATTAGTAGTGATAACTAGGAAAATATAGTCAATTATTTAAAAAACTGAAATTATATAGCTAAATGTAGTAATATATCAGCCAAATCATAGGAGGTGAAACAAAGAAGGAAAAAGAAAAATAAGTCTTTTTTTAAAAGATTTTATTTATTTATTTGACAGACAGAGATCACAAGCAGACAGAGAGGCAGGCAGAGAGAGAGGAGGAAGCAGGCTCCCTGCCGAGCAGAGAGCCCGATGTGGGGCTCGATCCCAGGACTCTGGGATCATGACCTGAGCCGAAGGCAGAGGCTTTAACCCACTGAGCCACCCATGCACCCCAAGAAAAAGAAGTCTTAAGAAAGTAAACACATAAAGAATAAAATGAGATGACAGAAGATAGATAAATATATCAGTCTTCAAAACAAATATCAGCAATCACAAATTTACATGTAAGACATGTAATTTACATATAAGACCATAAAACTATAAGAATAAAATATAGGAGACAATCTTTAAGACCTAGGACTCAATGAAGAGATTTCTCAAAAATTTAAAAATAGAGCTACCCTATGATCCTACAATTGCACTACTGGGTATTTACCCTGAAGATACAGATGGAGTGAAAAGAAGGGCTATATGCACCTCAGTGTTCATAGCAGCAATGTTCACAATAGCCAAACTGCGGAAAGAGGTGATATACCCTTCAGCAGATGAATGGATAAAGATGTGGTCCATATATACAATGGAATATCACTCAGCCATCAGAAATAATGAATACTCAACTTTTGCATCAGCATGGATGGGACTGGAGGAGATTATGCTGAGTGAAATAAGTCAAGCAGAGAAAGTCAATTATCATATGGTTTCACTTACTTGTGGAACATGAGGAATAGCATGGAGGACACTAGGAGAGGGAAGGGAAAATGAAGGGGGAGAAATCGGAGAGGGAAAAGGACTCTGAGGGTTTTAGAGGGAAGGGGGCAGGAGGTTGGATTGGCCTGGTGATGGGTATTAAGGAGGGGATGTATTGCATGGAGCACTGGGTGTTATATGTAAATAATGAATGTTGGGACACTATATAAAAAACTAATGATGTACTGTATGATGACTAATGTAACATAATAAAAAAAGAATTCTTAAAAAATTACACGAAAAATGATCCATAACAATTGACAAATTTGACTTCTCCAAATTAAAAACTTTTGCTCCATGAAATGCCCTGTTAAAAGTATAGAAGTACAAACTACAGACTGGGAGAAAATATTACCAAACCTACCATCTGGCAACAGACTTATATCTAGATTATATATAAAGGACTCTCAAAACTCAGTAGTAAAAACACAACAGTTGAACCATAATACTAAAGAAGAAATGTGTATGGCAAATAAGCATATGAAAAATGTTCAATATCATTAGCCATTGGAGAAATACAAATGAAAACCACAATGATATATCATTCTACATCCATTAGAATGGCTAAATGTTTTTAAAGATAAGATCAAATGTTGAAAAGGATGAAGTAAAGGCAGATCTGGTGGTAACTGCTAATGGAAATGTAAAATGGCGAGACCACTCTGGTTATATAGTCTGGTAGTTGCTTATAAAACTACATAAACACGTATAATATGACCCCAGAAATTGCACTCTTGAGCATTTATCCCAGAGAAATAAAAACTCATGCTCACAAAAACCTGTACATGAATGTGCATATCAGTTTTATTTGTAATAGCCCCAAACTAGAAACAATTCAGTTTCTTTTAGTGGGTGAATGTCTAAACAAACTTTTGGTCCATCTATGCTATGGAATTCTACTCAGCAACAAACAGGAACAAACTAATGATATACCCAACTTGGATAGATCTTAAAAGTATCGTGGTTAGTGAAAAAGGCCAATCTCAAAAGGTTACAAGGTGTGATTCTAAATATAGCGCCTCAAAGTGACAAAACTGTAGAAATGGAAATAGATCAGTGGTTGCCAGGGTATAAGAATGGAGTTGGGGTATGGGTGTGACTATAATGAGATAGCATGTGGGTGTTGCTTTGAGTGATGGAACAGGTCTATATTCGGATTGTGGTGATGGTTCCACAAATCTATATACGGGATCAAATACATAGAATTGTATATACAAACACAAACACACAAATGAGTACATTAAAGCGCTAGTAAAATCTGAATATAGTTTGTAGTCTAGTTAATAGTATTGTACCAAATGCCAGTTTTCTGGGTAAGCCTGTACTTACAGTTATAGAAGTTGACAGTTACAGAATTTGAAGAAGGCTGGGTGAAGATTCAAGGGATCCTATATACTATTTTTGCAATTTTCTATGAATCTGTAATCATTCAGAATTTTAAGGAAGTTAAAAATAAATAAATGACACATATTTCATTGCTTGGCAGCTCAGTGTTCAGAAACAATGACAGCCCAGGATCAATAGCATACCCCGTGCCCAGATCATGGAATCTAGTACCATTGTCCAGATTGATTTTAGGACTGAGGAAGGAAATACACAAGATGAGTTGGGGGCATCTTCTTTTTTTTTTCTTTTTTCTTTTCTTTTTTTTAAGGAAGACTTAGAAATTTAATTTCTCTTAAAAGATTTAAACATTGACTACAAAAATAATCAAGTCTATTTTAAGAATTTACATGATAATTATATATTTATATGGCTGGCTCATATAAACACTTCATTCACATAAAATAAAAAGTGGACAAATAGAGTAAACGTCTATTAACATACTTACATTACAATTTTAAATGTATTTTAAATAGTATCAGTAAAATGGCTTATTTTATTTCTTTATTTGCTCTAGACTTGTCCTTTACTTTCTTAAAGGTACAGTAATTCTTATTTTGACCTACCAGTACTCTTATCAGACTGAAAATAAAATAGAATATTGTCATGAACAAATAGATTTAAGGTTTAAATTTTCAACAAGTCACTTTTTGATCAGGGCATTTTAATTAGTTGCATTTTATAAAAAGACATACTTGAGATACTGATTACCAGGCTAGTCCTAATTTTGGGAACAGGTAATTATTATATGTATGGATTTTTAAGTCCACATTTTCTATATAAAAGCCAGATGAGTGGAAGCATTTCAGGAGAAATCAGGGGGAGAGAACAATATGAAGGGCTTCTGGACAATGAATAATATGATTTGATTTCTTGTTTTAAGAGCATCTTCTAGTGCCAGAAGTAAGGAAGGGCTAGACTAGCAAACAAGAAAATGATAGAGCATGTCAAAGGGACACAGGGGCCAACTATGAAAACTACAAATAGACTAAGCTGCAAAAATGGCAACAACAAAGTAAATAGAATAATATTAGTTTTAACTTGAATTATAAAATAAATAATCCATGAGTCTGTATTGAAACAGAGAAATGATTTTTTAAAAATAAATGCAGAAGAATAGACAAATCATCTGTGCAGAAGAAATCCAAATAATTTATGTTGATAGTCTATCTTTAAGAAGGTGAAGCATACCTATTCATTCTTTAAGTGTGGGCCACACACCGTGACTTATTTCCGAACAGTACAGTATGAGAAAGGGGATTAACTCTACAGCGGAAAAAGGTCACAAACACTACCTCAGTAGCTATCAATCAGTGATAAGTCACACTGATAATATGAACACTTGATATGGTGTGATGAGAATGCCATTTTACTTCCATGGTCCTTCTTCTTAGAACCTATAATCTAACTTTAAGAAAAACATTAAAAAAAAAAAAGACCAATTGAGGGGCATTCTACAGTATATCTGGCTAGTACTCCTCAAACTGTCAATGCCGTCCAAAACAAGTGAAGTCTGAGACACTGCCACAGCCAAGAAGAGCCTAAGGAGACATGATCACTTAATGTAACCCTGGATGAGATCTGAAGCAGAAAAAAGTTATTAGGTAAAACTAAGGAAATCTAAGAAAAATATGGACTTTAGTTAACCATAATGCATCAATATTGGTTCATTACTTATGACAAATGTACTATACTAATGTAAGATGTTAATAATAGGGAAGTGGGACTCTGTACTATCTTTACAACATTTCTATAAATCTAAAACTATTTTAAAACAAAATAATTAGTTTTTAAAGAAATGTGACAAGGTTAAATGCCCATATTAAAATACAAGAATTCTTAGATTGTGTTAAAACATCACAAAACACAAAACCACAGAGCCCAACTATAATAGTTAATTGGATAAAACTATGACAAAATTACATATAAAATTTGAAGTAAATGTGTCATGATACACCAAGTAAATGCAAATAAAGAAAAGATGTTAATAATGGACAAAGGAGGGGCGCCTGGGTGGCTCAGTGGGTTAAAGCCTCTGCTTTCGGCTCAGGTCATGATCCCAGGGTCCTGGGATCGAGCCCCACATTGGGCTCTCTGCTCCGCGGAGAGCCTGCTTCCTCCTCTCTCTCCCTGCCTGCCTCTCTTGCCTACTTGTAATCTCTGTCTGTCAAAAAAAAAAAAATTGACAAAGGAGAATTCAAGACAAGAACAGTTAACGGGTTAATAAGGTCATTCTTCATAGAAAGATATAATGGTTACTAACATTTATGTTATAAATAGAGTAAATAGGGGTAGAAGTGATTGAATAATACAACAAGTGAGGCTAATTTTATAGGTGTATATCAAAGTGTGTAACTTAAGAGAATTTTTTCAAGTAACAATAATATTTTGTGAAAATTATCATACCCTAGGCTATAAAGAAAACTACAATGAGTTCCTAAAAATAGGCATTTTATGGCCATATTGTCTACTAACTGCCGAATAATAAAAGTAAATTCAAATCTCATTGATTAAAGAAGGAAGAATAAAAATAAAAAAGAATTTGATAATTAAAAAATTAGAAAAAATAACAAAAAATCAATACAAAAACAATAAGAAATTTGAAACAATAATGATAGAGCAGGAATTAATTAACTAGAAAATATAAAAGCAATATAAATTGGAAATAAATAGCCAAGAGCCTTTTAAAAATATCTGATAAGTATCTGAACAGTACAATAAATAAGAAAAAGTGAGATTAAATACAACATACTTAAGATAGAGCATTAAGTCATATTCCTTGAAACTTAAAAAAATAGTATTCAGTAGTGTTCAAATCTGTGTTATCAAAAAAAATCTTACTGAAATGGATGACTTTCTAGTAAAATGCACAGATCAAAATGAACTCAAAGAAAAGTCAACCTTTGTATTCTGATTACAACAAATTATTGAAAGTTAAAATACTTGAAGAAATATCTTATGGTCTCATTGTATAAAGACCAAATTCTCTTTGATTTTTTTTTTCTTACTCACTTGATTCAAGCAGGGTGGGTCCATTCTCTGGCAGCTGAAGCCCTGCAACCTTTTGGAATGAACACAGCTCTGTCAGCTTTTTCTAAGTTTAATTATTCTAAAACAAAGTATTGAGTGTGTTCCATCCACCCAAAGTTTTAGAGTCATTAGAACATAAAATTACAATTCCAGAGCATTCAAAAGCACAAGTGGAGAGGAGTCTTGAACTCTATGAAATGTCAAACCATGTTTGTGTCCAATGGGTGAGTCTGATTCCCAATCTGGAATTTATTCTTCCCAAGTGTATAAGACTCTTTCTTTCCCTGATGCTTGGAGTTGGGTGCATTGTGCTGGAGCAGACACCAGAAGAAAGAGGCATACGGCATACAAGTATGGAAAATTAGAAAACCATACAAGCTGAATGTTGAGTCAATATTGGTTAAGAACAGTCCATGGCACTTTTGTATAACTTATGCCAATTATGTAATTTCATTCTATAATTTAATATTCAAGCCTCGAGCAACTAAGAACAGAAGTTAAAAGGTACCTGAATTTAGCAAAAAGGAATCTGATAAAAATAATAAACATAGAGGCTCAGACTAATGTCAGTCAACAATAGGTAGGTCACAGGAATATCAGAAGGAATTGAAAGGAGAAAAATTTTCACAGAAAGAAATTTTCTTTCAGGTACATATGATAAAAATTTTCAATGATTTCTTAGAGAGAAATTTTAAAAAAATTAAAAGTCTATCAGAACATCTCCAACATCCCCCTGTAGGATACATATAGAATACATATAGTTTATTTTATCAATTTTATTAAATAAATGGGCATAATGTATATATAGGTCTTATTGCAGAGTATAGTTTTAATCATTTTCTAATCATTACTTTATTAACTTTTTAAGATCTAGTGCATAAAATAAAGCCCTCCAGATATTGTTATTATGATCTTGACCAGGTTTATTCCTTCTGAGAATTGCAGTTATAAAATAGACTCATTTCAGAATGGGACCTAAATCAAGGTTAACTTGTCTGGCAGTGCCACAAACTCAAATACAGCCTGCCTGATTCTCTTTGGTATTGGAGACTTTGCTACCTCCCTATGTCCCTTTCATTTTCTTTTTCCTGAGCAGTCTTTACTGTACTTCTCAGCATCCCTTGCAGTGAGGTCAGGGCATGTGACTGGTTCTGACTAATGAATATAAGCATAAGTGATGTGAGTCACTTCAGGGCCAAAGAATAAAGCAACAGGGTCAGTTTTCCATGCACTCTCTTTCCCCCTGCTCTGCTTATCATGGATCTGTATCAAGATTGCAGAGCCATAGAACAGAAACAGCCTGGATCTCTGAGCCATTATTTGAATGGAGCTATCCTGAAGAGGTAGAGGCATCTCCTTTGCATGAAGAAGAATATATTTTTTTTTGTCTTAAGACAATGAGATTTCAGGGTTTGTTTGTTATTGCAGCCTTACTGAGATTGCTTTGACTAAGACATTTTCCTTCCAAGCTGGGTGTCATAACAATATTATTCTTCATTGAAAATATGCAGCTCTACATTTTAAACAACTCATTGTTACTACTGAGAATGTAGGCATTTTTATTATTCCACATTTGTCTTTCTGTATGCTCTATACTCCTGTCTAAATCATTATCCCTCACACTAATGCCAATAAGTCACAATTATTTGGGGATTAGTTCATATCCAATGAAAATATATATGTATCTATATTAAAGTCTTAGTTGTTTCCTCTGTTTGAAATGTTTTCTTCAGATATCTATTTGGCTAACTTTCTTATTTTCTTTAACTCATCATTTGTCTCACCTTCCCAGTGAGGTCTACCCTGACTATGCTAGTTAACATCACCAACCCCACCTCTGCGTGTGCATGCAGAACCGAAACCCTCTTGCCCGTCTCTATCATTTATTATAGTCATAGAAATTTCCCTTCTTATATACTAAATTTACTTATTTATTGCAATTATCATCTATATTGCATCAATCTCTGCCCTCATTGTAAATACTACTGAGGGTAAGGAATTTTGTTTATTGTTAAGGAATTGCCTAGCACCCAGAAGGAAGGCAATAAATACTTTTTGAATGAAAAAAAAATTCACTGGGAGCAAGACATGGTGCTGTATGCAGTGAGGGATACAAAGATATGCAAGATGACATTTTGTACTTGGCCTTGATGAGTTTAAAATTTAGAAAGAGAAATCAGTGATGTATAGACATCACTACAATATTAAGTATAAATTATATGTGTGCAGGAGATAAGATTGTCTGCAGCTTAGTCACAGGCTGTGTGTGTGTGTGTGTGTGTGTGTGTGTGTAGATGCTTACATCTTACAAAACAGTTTCATTCTTAAATTTGTCCTATTGCCTTTTACCTTGTTAGATTTATAGACCCAGGCAACAGTTAAATGTTTGGGCTGTCCCATAACCCTCTCATTTAACAAAATAGGAATGCTCCCAGATAGCTAAAATTATGTGTAGAATAAACAGTCCTGTGAAACTCATGGTTGCGTCTCTGCTAAGAAGCTCTTTGAGGATACTGTTCATTACATTATAACATGTCTGCTCCATGAGGACTTTAAGCAGAAATAGGCAGAAGTCTTAAGTATCTGGAATAGTTTAGTGTCTGCTGAACAATTGGTCTACATCTGTCATAAGGACAGTGCGAATTGCATAATTAATCAGGCTTTCCTTTTTAAACAGCCCATTTGAAAGCTTGGAGCCAAATTTGTGGTTCATCTATTGCAAAGGCATGGTCTTTATGGCTTGAATTTTAATAATATTTTCCTCATTCCTCAGCCCACTTTATGTCTCTTCCCTTGTTTTGATTTTCCCTTGTAACATCCTTTTTAAGCTTGCTTTCTTTAACTTTAACTTTAAATTTATATATATCCCTATAAGCCACACTAAATCCGTTTTGAAAGAAGTTAGGGAAAACGTAAAGCAGTTGTTGTATATCTACTATGGGTACACATTGTTCTAGGTCTATGGAAGGAAAGATAAAAAAGAAAGGAGGCAGGCAAGTAGACAAGCAAGGAAGAAGGAAAAGCACGTAGAAAGAAAGAGCCCCTGCCCTCAAGGAACTTGAGGAGCGATGGTGCAGAGCTCCGGAGCAGCATCAGTGCTCATTGATTTCTCCCCTCTCTGAACTCTAACAGCACATACACTCGATAACACTCAATTTAGTTCTTGCTGATATACTGCCTGGTATGGTCTGTTTATTGTTTTATGTGGCTAAGTGTTGCCTTTTGGGTAGGGACCTTGTGTTAACTTCTCCTGTCCTCTCATAGTGAGTAGTGCCGTTGCTAAACAGATTGGTTGATCGAGAAGCCACTCTTACCAGGAGGATGGTTGAGCCCCTTCTGATATATAGACTGGTGTAGCTGATCCCCTTTGACCCGTTAATCCCACAACAGCATTGACTGTCTGATTTATCCTTTCCATGTACAAGGATCTTTGAGGAAATGGACTCTTGAATATAGTTCTTTGTGCCAAGTCTGTGTCTAAATTTGTTGCTATGAGGGGAATTGAAACTGAAATTTGAAAATTGAAATTTAATAATAATTAATTATTGCATTCAACAGAGATGCTGAGTGCTTACTCTGTGTCAGGCACTCTTTTATGTTTTTTGTAACACATCAGTAAACAAAACAATACAATATATCAGTAAACAAAACAATACAATATATCAGTAAACAAAACAAGACCCCTGCCCTGATAGTGTTTACATGCAAACAGAATGAGGAGAGAGGGGAAGAAGGCAAACTTTAACATTAGATATAAGAATTGGTAACTATATAGTATGTTACAACAAGCAGACATGAGTAAGGGGGGCTGTAAATGCTGCACGATGGTAGGGTGTTGCAATTATAAATACGGTGGTTAGGGAGGGCCTATTGAGAAGAGACATTCATGCAAAGACTGAAAGGAATGGAGAGTCAGATATGCCCATATCTAGGCAGAGCCACTGCAAATTTCCTGGAGGATAAATGTACTGAGAAGACTCAAGAAGCAGCAAGAAGGTGATGTGATTGACATAGAGAGATGCGGAGAGAATGGTAAGACATGAGATAAGAGTGTCAACAGGGATCCAGATCACACATGACTGAAAAATCCAATGGGACTTGGGGTTTATTCCTAATAGAATAGGAAGCCGCTGAAGGAAATTGAGGAGAATTACCTGGCTAACTTTGATTTTGGGAGCTATGTTTTGTTGCTTTGTTCAGATTAGATGGAAGGAAGCAATGGTAGAAGCTGGGAGATGAGAGAGGAGACCACGGCGGTATCTAGGCTACAGGAGGTGGAGACGCAGACTATGGGCTGTAGCTATGAAAGTGGTAACAAGTGACCAGATTCTAGAAATATTTTTTAAAGGGGAAACATACATGATTTCCTGATATATTTTGGATACAGGACATAAGAGAATGGAATCAAGGATGACCCAAGGTTTTTGATCTGAGTGAATTAAAGCACAGAGTTCCCATTTACTGAGCAGAAAAAGACTCCTGGAGGTATAGATTTGAGAGGGAGGAGAAGGAGTGTAGTTTTGAACATGATACTTTTTAAACTTCTATTAGATATCCAAGTGGAGCTTATTAGTGGAGGGCTAATTTACAAGAGAGATCTGGAATGGAAATGTAAACTTGAGAGGCATTAGAATATATATACTATTTAAAGCCATCAGACTATAGGCCACAAGAGATGAGAACAGATAGAGACCATGAGGCCCAAGGAATGAGCCTGTGACCCTCAGTCATTGATATAATTAAGAGGAAGGGACCAGCAAAGGACCCTGGGGTGTGGCCAGTGAGGTGCATAGAAAATCAGGAGAGACTGGTGTCCTAAAAGCCAAGCCCGGAAAATGTACAAATGAAGAAGGAGTTATCAACTGAGTCACAGCTACTAGAGAGTCCATTCAGATGAGGACAGATCTAGCAATGCAGGTCTATGACCTTGATGAGAGCAGTTTCAGTGGACTGGTGTGGCCAAGGGATTTATTTGGATTGAGTTTAAGAAAGAATAGTAAAAGGAGAATTGAAGACAATGAGTAGAAATATCTCTTTCAAGGATTTTGTTGCAAAGGGGAACAAAGAAATAGGTTGGTAATTGGCAAAGAAGTGAGAATGACTAGAAGGTGGTTTTGTTTTCTGTTTTTTTCCTAGATGAAAGAAATAGCAATATAACAAATTTTTGTATGCTGATGGAACTGTTTCAGTAGAAAATGAAAAAATCAGTGATGCAAGAGAGGGTCGAGGCAAGAATTGCTGAAGTCCTGGCCTTGAATATGCAAGAGGGGAGTGGAAGCAAGTGATGAGTACAGACTGGCTGCAGGTGGGGGCACAGATTTAGGTGCAGACAGGACAGCAGAGCATGCAGAAACAGATGTTGCTGATGAGTAGAATGTGGCATAATAATAAACACTGTTTATTACACACACAAGTTGTGCTAAGCACTTAATATTTATAAAGAAATTCACAGAAATCCCAGTGTGGTGGGTACTTTCTTCCATATTTTACAGATCATGAAACTGAGGGTCAGAGAGTAGAATAACTTTCCCAAGGTCACACTGTGCCTGGCAAGCAATAAAGTGGTGATGCCAGGATTTAAGCCCACACCTTTCTGACTCCAAAACCCATGGTAGTAACCTCTGCTCTCAGCATGGATGCTAGGGAGAATAATTAGGAATTTTCCCAAAGATCCATCAAATTCCAGCAGAAATCACAGCAAGATGGGAGAAAGGAAGCTGGAGTCAGCACAATTTGTCACCTGTTTTCTTTCTGTCCAGATGGTGAATTCCAAGTAACCACAAAATGGAAGCCCAAGGGAAATCTTCCCCCAAGAATACTATTAGCATTTACTGTTCTTCTCCATGGAAGGAGGAAATAGGAACTTGTCTAGAGCCAATTGAGTAGATCAGAGGAGGAGATGGGAGTGGAGGGAGGTCTAGCCCAGAGCTTCCAACACTAACTTATGCAACTGAATGCCAGATCTGAGTACAATACAAGGGTTGAGTACAGAGTAGTCTATCCTCTTGTGTACACCTTCTATGTGTAGTTTGTCCAACCTCTAGAAGACTAGAACTAGAATATGCTGGAGACTAGAGACCACTTACTCCAACCTCCCACCCAGTTGGGAATGCTCTCATAAATGATCTTGCCAGATCATCTTAGACAGTTCCATTCATGGCAACCTCATTGCCTTATTGGACAGTTGACTCTATTATTAGACAGTCACAATTGTCCTTTTTTTTTTTTTTTTTGCCTTAAGTGTTGCTGAAATCTGCTTTCTTCTATGCCTTCCACAACTCTTCCCCCCACTGCAGTGATGTAGTTACACCTGTTCTGGAAGGCGGGTGTCTGAGGATCCTTAATATCTTCTGTAGGGACAGAGAAGAGGTCATTTATTTCTATAAACTTATAACTTCATGTGGTGGTCACAGGAGCAGACGAGGGAAACAGCCAAGGAGCCCTGCTTTACGGAGCACTGGGCAGTGATGCTTTGGCCCTGATGATGCAGAGTAATACTAGATTCGGTGTAGGCTTTGACATTATGCCTGTGCTCTGTACTTGGACCCTCTGGCTTCCTTCTTCCACAGGTGCCTGCTCTGCCATGATTCTCCTAGCAATGCTTGTTTGGCAGAGAGAGAGAGAGAGAGAGAGCGCCAAATGATCTCCCCGAACCACTCCCTCCTCAGATTATTCTGATTTATCTGAGCAGTCCTTACTTGTAATGAGCCATCCTTGAGGGAACCCTGACTTTATCACCTATCAAAGCAAGTACATAGCTTGAAAGAAAAGCTGTCAAGTCTGAAATGCCATCTTTCTCACAGAAAGAAGGAAATCTGTGAGGTGCCAGAGGCAATAGTGGCGAATGGTTCAAATGTGGCTTGCGCTATCCCTGCCTGTCACAGAGTAAAGGGAAAGCCATTTCATAAAGTTCCCCAGAAGCAGGCTACCACACCAAGGTCCAGGTGTCTCTGGGGGAATACTTTGCTGCATTAAGGTGCTAAAGTAACACTTTTTATCCTCCTTTTTTTCCTGTAAACTCTGAACTGGCTCTCTCTGCTGTAATTTTTTCTCCTAGGGACAACTATATGACTGAGCCATGAATTAAAGGGACATTCTGTTCTAGGCTGGTGCAGTGTGGGCATGGAGTCCTGCCTTCAAAGGAGTACAGGGTGGGAAAAAGAAACTCAAATGCTCTGCTCATCTCACCTGCCTGTCCTCCTACCTGTCCCTGCAGTCCTACCCCAGACTCTTCAGCAAAGAAACAAGCATAACAGGAAGAGGACCCAAGAAACTGTGTAGCTGGGCTGCCAGTGGCTGAAGGATGGTCAATCTGATTCCAGAAAGTAGAGGAAAGAGTCAGATGGATGGACAACAAGGGTATGGAAAAATCCATCCCTTTAAGGCTCACTGTCTGCTATAATCAATTATAACATTTCCAGGCTGATGAACTCTTCTTTCTGATTTCTTTTCAGTTCTGATGAACTTTTCTTTCTGAAAAGAGTTGGATACTAATTCATCATCCTTGACCCTGTTACACAACACAGGACAGTTGCTGACAAAGCCTGGAGCTATTTCCCTGGTGCTCTCTGCTGGGTGACCAGTCACAAGGAAGAAAACAAAACAAAACCAAGAATGTAATAATAAAGCCCTGCTATATCCCAGGTATCATGCTAAGCATTTCACATGTGTTAACACACTTAATCCTCCACTCTGTAAGAAGCAAGATGTTATTAAATCTTACAGATAGAAGCACCTACGTGGCTCAGTTGGTTAAGCAACTACCTTCGGCTTAGGTCATGATCCCTAGGTCCTGGGATTGAGCTCTGCATTGGGCTTCCTGCTGGACAGGGGGTGGGGGTGGGGAGCATGCTTCTCCCTCTCCCACTCCCCTGCTTTTGCATACTCTCTCTCTCTCTTTTCTCTCTCTCTATCAAATAAATAAATAAAATCTTTTAAAAAATAAATCTTACAGGGGCGCCTGGGTGGCTCAGTGGGCTAAGCCTCTGCCTTCGGCTCAGGTCATGATCCCAGGGTCCTGGGATCGAGCCCCACATCAGGCTCTCTGCTCAGCGGGGAGCCTGCTTCTTCCTCTCTCTCTGCCTGCCTCTCTGCCTACTTGTGACCTCTGTCTGTCAAATAAATAAATAAAACCTTTAAAAAAATAAATCTTACAGATAAGGAAACTGAGGCTTAGAAATGTTGAATAGCTTATTTGTACAGGGCGGAGCTTTGGTTGACCTGAGGTTTAGTATACAATACCTTACATTAAATGCATTGTATGCCAATCCCATCATGAGAAATTCAGAATTATCTTGATTCTTCTTTGTATTTTGATTGAACCTAACATTGTTTGAAATTAAGTGGGTCTTGAATTGTTTTCTGGTTAATTGGTAGCTATATTTGGTTTTAGGAATTACAGGATGATTTCCCATAGAGTGAGTGCCAACATTTGGAGGGTGCATGGAGAGGTTGCCAAAACAATTCTGGCCTGATAGAGTGGACCTAAATCTTTCTTACAATTCAATTGAATGGGGATATATCAAGCACCTGTTGTAGTTTAGTCCTCTCTTGCGCATTATGGGAGAGCAAAGTAAAGACATTCTCTTTCCCTAAGCAATTTATAAATTGCTTGAAAAGACACAGGGTACGGTTTTAATAATGTATGTAAGTTATAACAAAGGCTCAAATGAGCTGTGGAGACAATAAGAACTCAAGGAGGTCAGAGGCCAGAGGTGAGAAATGGAGCAGTGGCAGTACTCAGACAATATTCAGTGTGGAGGAAAGCTTGATCTGGGCTTAAAAGAGTGTAGTATTATTTGCCTGGCAAGAAAGAAATGGAGAACTTTTAAATGGGAGAAGGAGGAGGAAATTATATTCAAAGGAGAATGCTAACAGTGTTTGGGGGATGATGAGACACCCATGTTGATTGGAACCATATAGGAAATAGCTGAAGATCTGGTAGGAAAGGTAATCAGGTATTGAATGCTAACCTAGAATGTGAACCTCATTCCAATGATCGTGGAGGTCCTTAGTAGGTTCTTGAACAAGAAAAGTTTCCGGAAACTGAATCTAAGAGTGGCATTCTGTGGAAATAGTGGGGCAAAACTTGTGGGACCAAAGGCCATTTGGGGAGATTTTGACATGATCAAGGAGTGAAAGTCATGAGCACTCAACCAAGGTGAAGGTGGGAGAGCAAAGCAAGGGCTGAGTGGGACCCAGTTCAGTAGACGTATGAATGGAGGACATGGGGAAGTGGGGAAGGAGTCAAGGATGACTCCACAATTTAAAGTCTTCATAGTGTCAAGTTGTCATTCTTGTTTTGGAACAGGATCCAGATGAAAGTCTTTCCTGTTTGGGAAGAAGCAGTGACCCAGAAGTCCAGAAGCCTTGGGCTGAGGTTTTATCTCTATATTAGGTTTAGCCGAGTCACTCCTGCCCTACCCACAGGCTAGAAGACTCCTAAAATACACTTTGAGTTCCCTTCTAGGAACTGCATGTAGAACTCTATATGAAGAGGACTGGGGAATATTTATCTCTCTGCTTACCTCTGCCCCATGCCTAGCATGGATTTCTCTCCAAAAAGTTAGACATTCCAGCAGCCCACTTCCAAATGCAAGAACTATTGTACATCATCCCGTGCCATTATGGACTCGCTTAGAATTTGTTCTTACAGACATGGAAGTTAACTAGTATTCAGAGGGTAGACAGAGCTGGACGTGTTAAACCTCATTAGCTGTGTGGTTGGGTCATGGTGCCCGCCCATGAGGATGTTAAATGGCAGCATTATCAGGATAAGACAATGCAACTGTCCCACTGCATTAACGGCCCATCAATCCCTATAGCCTCATGCACAGCCCCCTCCTCAAGCCTCAGGTTCCTTGCAGAGGCTGTCTGTGGAGGCTGAAGCTGACTAAACAGGAGGGACAGTAGCATGTGCTATTTCAGGGTTCTGATGAACAAATGAATGGTATAGACAGAAGAATTCTAAAACCTTGGGCTTCACCTCATGACAATAGTAATGGCATTACCCATGTCACAAGAATAAATAAACAACAAAACTGACTCCAAGTGGTATCTAATTTCTGCAGCCCTAGGTAGCCTCTTTTGTCATCTTAAGGGATAGAGTGACTGCAGGGAAGCACAGACAGGGCAGGTCTCAAACACAGATGGAGATGATTGGTTAATAGCTCCCTGGTAAGATTTCAAGGCAACAATAAATGTCTGAACTGCTAAAACATAATTCCTCTATATTCTGAAGTAGAGCCTAAAATTCTGACTATCACACATCCGTTGATCTGAGAAATGGCATTTTTGGTCACCAAGTGACAGGTGACCTCTTTTGAAATTCCTCCAAGTGGGTTACACATAAAGTCATGTAAAGTATCCTGTATATCTATTTTATCTTCTCCATTATGAGTTAATAATGTCATTCAATATCTACACCATGCTTTGTAGATACATGATAAATTTTTAGTTGTGTGTATGTGTGTGTGTGTGTGTGTGTGTGTGTATACATATGTATATTTCTTTTCAGTGTTCTGGAATTCATTATTTATGCACCACTCCCAGTGCTCCATGCAATACGTGCCCTCCATAACACCCACCACCAGGCTCACACAACCCCCCACCTCCAAAATCCTCAGTTAGTTCCTCAAAGTCCACAGTCTCTCATAATTCATCTCCCCCTCCAATTTCTCCCAACTCCCTTCTCCTTTCCATCTCCCCATGTCCTCCATTTTATTCCTTATGCTCCACAAATAAGGGAAACCATATGATAATTGACTCTCTCTGCTTGACTTATTTCACTCAGCATAATCTCTTCTAGTCCCATCCATGGTGATACAAAATTTGGGTATTCATCCTTTCTGATGGATGCATAATTCTCCATTGTATATATGGACCATATCTTCTTTATCCATTTGTCCATTGAAGAGCATCTTGGTTCTTTCCACAGTTTGGCAACTGTGGCCATTGCTGCTATGAAATTGGGGTACAGATGGCCCTTCTGTTCACTACATCAGTATCTTTGGAGTAAATATCCAATAGTGCAATTGCAGGGTCATAGGGAAGCTCTATTTTTAATTTCTGAAGGAATCTCCACACTGTTTTCCAAAGTGGCTACAGCAACTTGCATTCCCACCAACAGTGTAAGAGGCTTCCCCTTTCTCCACATCCTCTCCAACCCATATTGTTTACTGTCTTGCCAATTTTGGCCATTCTAACTGGTGTAAGGTGGTATCTCAATGTGGTTTTGATTTGAATCTCCCTTATGGCTAATGATGATGAACATTTTTTCATGTGTCTGTTAGCCATTTGTATGTCTTCTTTGGAGAAGTGTCTGTTCATGTCTTCTGCCCATTTTTGGACGCAATTATCTGTTGTGTGTGTGTTGAGTTTGAGGAGTTCTTTATAGATCTTGGATATCAGCCCTTTGTAGTGTCATTTGCAAATATCTTCTCCCATTCCGTGGGTTGCCTTTTTGTTTTGTTGACTATTTCCTTTGCTGTGCAGAAGCTTTTGATCTTGATGAAGTCCCAAAAGTTCATTTTTGCTTTTGTTTCCTTTGCCTTTGGAGACATATCTTTAAAGAAGTTGCTGTGGCTGATGTTGAAGAGGTTACTGCCTATGTTCTCCTCTAGGATTCTGAAGGACTCCTGCCTCACTTTGAGGTCTTTTATCCATTTCGAGTTTATCTTTGTGTATGGTGTAAGAAAAGGTTCGAGTTTCATTCTACTACACATAGCTGTCCAATTTTCCCAGCACCATTATAATTGTCTAGTTCTAAAAATCCAAGAGATATTAATAATTGTCCCAATTTATGAAAAAAGGAAAGATCACATTTGTTAAATACCACATTTTCTTTCTCAAATTGAAAAATACTATTTGCACATGTTAAAGATTTATCTTTAGCCAATCAGATGGCTCTTATAATTGTTATATATGTTTTTATAATATAGTATCCAATCTTAAAGGAAAATGGTTACTAAATAGGTACCATGTAATACAGTATTAGCAAGCTAGTCCACTGGCAATGCCTTCATAGTGTGCATTTTGACAAGGTATGTTGATGGAATGGAAAAAGGAGAAATTTCAGAGTGTGGAATTTTATGGAGAGGTGGTATCATCAGATCAGGGACCAGAGGAGGTAATCCAGGCCAGCAGTTCAAGGGCTCTCTACATCTTGAGAGTGGGGATAGAGAATGCACGAAAAGTCTTGAGTTTGCCAACCATAAACACATTCATGTTTTTGAGGTTGGGGGCATTTATGTGTGTTATGTAAGTACTTTGTGAATACATTTTAGCCATCCTCTCTGTGATGCCAAGCCTTCCCTCATCTACATCATAGTGTCTTTTACTGATTCCATGACACATTATCTTATATCATCATTTCTCAAACATATGAGGCCACCATGCACTTATAAAAATGGACTCCTTTAATGTAACATCAACAAGAGCGCAAGTAAAAATTTGTACATTTTCCGTCTGTGACAAACCAGTAAGTTTGTGAGGCACTCAGCCTCCGAGACTGGGATTGGATCCTGATCCTATGATTCTGAATAAGTAATGTTAACCTCCATGCTTCAGTTATTCTTATCTCTTGCCCTAACCAAAATTTATTTGATTTCTACAAATTTGAGATCTTTTTTCTCATACTCCATGTAGCTGAGAATTGGGAGGTTTGGCAATTATTTTGTTTGCCTTGGTTGCCCTTTCAGACCATTTCTCCCTTCCTTTTGTAAAATCCTTTAAGGCTCAAATCAAATGGCTATCTCACTTTTCCCCCTTTCCCTAATAGTCATTTAAAGAACTCCTTGTCATGTAGCTTTATTTATTAAGATTTAACACTTGATCCAAGAATATGGAATGGTCTTCCATCTTTTTACGTCTTCTTCGATTTCTTTCATGAGTGTTCTGTAGTTCCTCGAGTACAGATCCTTTACCTCTTTGGTTAGGTTTATTCCCAGGTATCTTATGGTTCTTGGTGCTATAGTAAATGGAATCGATTCTCTAATTTCCCTTTCTGTATTTTCATTGTTAGTGTATAAG
>PISX010022525.1:8680-31648 GCA_004024625.1 Mellivora capensis | reverse complement strand
AAAAAAAAAAAAAAGAAGATTGTTCTGGCTATTCAGAATCTTTTGTGATTCCATACAAATTTTAGTATTATTTATTCCAGATCTGTGAAAAATTATTTTGATGGGGATTGCATTAGGTGTGTAGATTACTTTGGGGAGTATAGACATTTAACAATAATATTTGTTTTCCAAACCATGAAAATGGGATGTTTTTCCTTTTCTTTTGGTCCTATTCAATTCCTTTCACTAGTGTTTTATAGTTTTCAGAGTATGGGTCTTTGACCCTTTTGGTTAGGTTTATTCCTAGGTGTTTTATGGTTTTTGGTGGGTACATGTCTGTGAATTGCCAGGTTTACACACTTCACAGCACTAACCATAGCACATACCCTCCCCAATGTCCATTACCCCACCCCCCTCTCCGGACCCCCCTCCTCCCTGGTTGTACTCTTAAACTGAGTGTCTTATGATGAGAACAGCATAAAAATGATTTATTTTATATCACAATACTATGTTTCCCTTCTCATTTACAGTTGGTATGTGATTTTATAGTTTTTGCCTTTCATCATCGCATATCCTAATTTAGCAAACTAATTTTTGTTAAAAACTTACTAGGAATTTTTTATATTTCTAAATCGACAGTTTCTTCTATTTATGTTAATTCAAGAATATTGCAAGGTCTTAAGATGTAGATGATATTTTTATTTTGTAATTGGATTTTTTTAAAAGGTGGCCCTGCATGTTGAATTGTTCATTTACTGTGATGTGTAATTTCTCTTATTCAAGTTGACATTTCTTTCAGCTGAAATTTTTATTGGTAGTTACACTTACTGCTTTATACATTCTTACTGTTCATACTATTAGTTTGCAATGTTTAATGCTTTTATTCTGTTTATGAATATATGAACTATCCTTGGTGAAAACAACTTCAACCCCTGTTGTGTTGGTTTCCCTTTTTCTAGACAAAATATTTGTAATCTTTTTTTTTTTAAAGATTTTATTTATTTATTTGACAGAGATCACAAGTAGGCAGAGAGGCAGGCAGAGAGAGTAAAGGGGAAGCAGGTTCTCTGCTGAGCAGAGAGACCGATGCAGGGTTTGATTCCAGGACTCTGGGATCATGACCTGAGCTGAAGGCAGAAGCTTTAACCTACTGAGCCACCCAGGCACCCCAAGTATTTATATATTGATCAAGAGCTGTTGACAAGTTAGTGGATTATGTAGGTATTATAAATCTGTGTGTATCCTTACTATAATTTAAACGAGAGTTAGAAATTGGTTATTTTGAAATTATTTTTGATGTGGTAGATAGGCACTCTTTCATTATAATTTATATTTGCCAGAATGTTCCCTTAGAAGCATCTCTGGACAGCATGTAAATTTAGTAGAAGTTTAAAAAATATTATAGAATAAGATACAGTTTCCCCAGAGTCCTTTGCAGTTCTGCAAACATCCAGCAGGGATCTCTTCTACACCCAGTTTCCATCTGAGAACACTTAATGATAGTGTCTGTGATTATACTGTTGGGACATTTCATAGACTATTAGAAAGTGGCTTGAGAGAGTTCTTAGTTGAACACAGATAATCTAATATAAAATCTTACCCTTATTCATACTTTAGGAATATTTAGAGATTGGGCATTGTTTTAAAAATGTTTTATCTTAAGAGGTATTAATAATTGTAAACTTCAGAATTCTTTAAATGGGCCTTTTAGAGGAAATAAGAAATTCCTGAAATTGCACAGTGCCTGGAAATTCTTGGTATACAGTGTTGCTCGGAACAAATCTTTGAAGATAATGTGTGTGAATAACTTAATTTTTAAGGTTGATCATTTAAGTATTAGAATCATTTTTTTTTCTTCTCAATTTTGGATTTCTTGCCACTTGGCTGATTGTAGTACTTACAGGATAGTAGGTGTATAACTTTCATTTTCTTTGATATTAATTAGGTAAGTAGGTTCTTTGAATGCAGTTTTCTCTAAAAATATGTAATTCTAACTAATGTCTCATTTCCAAAAAAATTATTTTGTTCACTTAGAACTGACTTTAGAGCGAGTGATTTGACACTGTCAGTTTGATGAATGATAGGGACATAACAGCTTTTTGAAACCATTTGGAAGTAGTGTAATACTTTTTAAGAAATTAGTCATTAGTTTATAAGTTCATTAAATGAAAGTATTTTGTTTTGAAAATTAGTGATTGAAAAATCTTAAAATGTTTCACTGTAGAACTAATCAGTTAATATAAATCCTAGAGATAGGAAGGTCAGTGCTTTATGAACCTAAGGAATAAAGAAAAATAAAGATAAGTGTTAGGCTTAAGCTACTTCTATATGTTGTTGGGAAACAATAACTCTATTTTGTATCCCTGTGTGTTAGTGTTTTTTGCTTGAAATGTTTATTTTTACCTTATTGGAAATAATTGGAGCAGAAATATAATAAGTTCTCTGTAGTGTTTCATATATAATGTGATGTTATACTGGTTCTTCCGATTAAACCAAGTATACTGTTCAGGAATTTCCAGGAATGCTTATAAAAGTTTTGAGTGTGATCTTCTCATTTTAAGTATAAACATATGAAGAATAATTTATGCCATGTACCAAATTTTTGGGGGTGAAAAAACCTCAGCCCTACAATTTTCACAAAAGAAGGGGAAAAGATGTAACATTTTAGGGTATATTTGGGTATCCTTTTTGTGTGTGCATAATGTAAGTTGAAGGCAAAATACATCTTTATGATTGTTTTTATTGTAATTACTGTTCTTTTAGACATTAAGTGATATTAACAGTAATTTATTAAAGTTGATTTTTATAATGTGCAAAAATACAGGCAGTTTATATTAATAGCAAGTATGTGCATTGTAGCAGACAAGCACTAAATGAGAGTTATGTTTAGAAATAAAATGTGAAACAGTTAAGTAAGAAGCAGTGATCTTTCAGGGATGTGAAAGAAATACTATATATTTTAATCTCTTAATTTGGATTTAGTCAGTGTTAAATTGAATAAAAGAAAATGTTGATGTTTGGGAAGTGGAAAAAGACATTGGAACATATTTAGTGTGCAGCTGTTGTAGAGCAAATTGAAACTGACGTATTTCATCCTGTGCTTATTAAAACTTTGTCTCTGTGAACATTTGGATCTTTTCTTTTTGTTTCAGATATTTGGTTTCCAGGCAGGACTGACATCTTTGGATTGTAGGGGATCTTACTGCTTACCTGTACCGATTATTCCCTCTTTCAGCACTGCTCTTTATGGTAAACTTCTGAAACTACCCACATGCTGGTAAGTATTATGTTAAAATGTGGATTATGGTAATTTCCATTTATTATGAAAGGGGGAAAACACTGTTGTGTCTGTTTTATGCAAGTTTATGTTAGTTTTATACAAAACCTTAGGAAAATATCTGAAGTTACACTTTTACTGAGACACTAAAAATCTCTCTTTAATGCCTGAAGTGTACTAGATCATAGTATCTTTTGTGGTAGTGTTAAGTGTTGATGGGATACTAACTGTTAATCCATGTTGGAACTATAGTAAACTCTTGCTGCTTCACACTGTGCTAGGAACTGCAAAGGCAAATACCTTATATTTTCCTTTTTGAGAGAGGCTACAAAGATATTAAAAAGTTGCAAATTAATATCAAGGCCCAAGTATTTATCACCTAAATAACAATTTCATGTGTATTCCTAGCCACTAAGAAAAGCATACCCATAACATAGATTTAGAGTGTTTGATATGTCTGTAGTTGCTGCATTTTGAAAGAAACTGATTTTAGGCCTTATTTCCATTTGGTTTTGGATTACTTTATTTGGAGGTCCTATTTCCTTAAATTGAAGGAGGGTTATAAAGAGAAAACCAACACTCACCATCCCCCCCCTTTTTTTTTAGTTGAGAACAAACTTTAATATATTAAAAACAAAACTTGAAGATATGAAATAAGGTTTAAACACATGAAATTAAATTCTAGTGAAATATTTCTGTATTTTTAAATTAGGTTACTTTTACTATTCAGAATATGTCTTTGCTTTCCCTACCTGATTAGTAAGCTTTTTTTTTTATAGGATATATTTTCTATTATTTATGAGAAGCAACATAAGTTCTAGAAAATATTCTTTAAAGTACTTCATTTGTTAAAAATATATTTCTTTAATAATATATAACTTTTAAAATGAAATTTGTAAATTAAATGCTCACATCTTCAAAAAATTTTGCCTCTTGGTCCAGAAAATTAAGAAGTATAGAAGTTGCAGTTAATTAAGTCTTGAAATCAGTTCTTGTATAAAATGAAACCATTATTAAATGATTATTGTTATTTCTCTTGATAACTTTAATTTTATCCTTAGTCATCCCTATTCCACACATGTTATTTATTATGTTTTATAGACATTCACTTTTTAACATTTTATTTGTATGTACATAGCATGTTGCATTTGAGCCAAATTTTATATTCTGATCTACTAGGAAATACCAGCAGATATGTCCCAGTGGTATGTCAATATCAACTTTAATAAATGTGAGCACTGTTATCTCAGTTATGTGCTGATTTATTTATCTTTCATAACACTGAGATTTTTAGAAAAACAGTGCAATTTACTATAGAAAATACTTGGCTTCTTTAGAAAATAAGAAGCCAGAATTTTCAAAATGAATTAATAGCCTTTATATGAAAAAATCTGAATATTCAGATTTTTTAAAAAAAGTTTAAAGTTTAAAGTTAGTTTAAAGATGTGTAGGGCTTACTTTAAATATTGTCAAATGGGATATAAAATGAGTCTGCTGACATATAAAAGAAAATATTCCATTTAAATACTAAAAGCATGACATCACACAATGCTTGTATTTGGATGTGACTTGCTTTTTTGTATTTAAGACCACTTCTATATTATTTGAATGATACTTTTCTATGCTTTATATGAGTATATTGCTTTGAAATAGTTTCTTTACATTATTTTCCTTAATGACTGTAAACTATAATTTGTTCTTAGCAACTCTAAATTGAAAGTAATACATATAAAACTCATTAAATTGAGAAGTATCTTAGTTAAATGAAATGAGTAAGATACCAGATAAAATACATCATGTAGTGTCCGAGTTAAATCAAAATAATATGAGAACTGAGAAATTTATTTAACTCATGAAGTGAGTGGAGATTATTTTAGTAAGCCACCCTGCTTGTATCATTAAATGTCAACTCTGTTCCCAATATGGTATTTCCCTTTCTCAAATTATGAAGCTGTTTCATCTGGATTTTTAAAAATCACATTCCAGTTTCTTAAAGGACATGTATGATGCTATTTATATCTGTATCTGTATATTTTTTCAATGATGAGAAGAGCATGTTTATTGTAGGTCATAGCTTTTGAAACACATATACCACATTGAAAAAAATTTTAGTTGGTATATTTTAGTTAGCAATGGAAATCTAGATTTTATGTAAAACAAAAAAATAGTTCATACTTCTTGTTTAAAAATGTCAGAATTGATACTAATTTCATATGAAACTTCAAACTAACATTTGTTTTAATCAGTTTGTTAATAAATTTTTTAAAAATGTGGCTTAAGTAACATTGAAAATAAATTATTTTCTCCCATTTGCATGTTCATGTTAATATATTTTAGCCTTAATGAACAAGCTAATACTAAACTCCAGTTTCTTGGGATTTATTTTTTTAAAAAATATTTTGGCCATATTTTATCTTTCATTCTGTATTACACACCTTCCAAACATAAAAATATAAGCATTTCAAAACACTTTTGTCTTCATTGCTTTACATCAGGTTAGCTTAATCTTTTAGTCCCTAGAACAGGACTAAAATATGTAGGGTAAAATGGGAAAGACACAGTGACAATAATATTTAATGACAGAGATCTTGATCAGTTAATTCAAATTTTAATTTTCTTCCTTTTTAGTAAGGGGATGTTTAAAAGTGGGCAATAAGGGGCGCCTAGGTGGCTCAGTGGGTTAAAGCCTCTGCCTTCGGCTCAGGTCATGGTCCCAGAGTCCTGGGATCGAGCCCTGCATCGGGCTCTCTGCTCTGCAGGGAGCCTGCTTCCTCCTCTCTCTCTGCCTGCCTCTCTGCCTACTTGTGATCTCTGTCTGTCAAATAAATAAATAAAATCTTTAAAAAAAAGTGGGCAATAAAATGTTGGTTAAATGGTAATAAATAATAACTTTGTTATTACTAGTAGGAATAAACCTTGGTGTCCTGTAGACAGTTCTTAAAAAATTTCTGCAGTTGTAATGCTTTTAGGTTTCTAGATACATTCTTGGAGTTAACTTTTTTTTTCCAGAACAGAGAAACTATAATAAATATGTCCACTCTATTTTTAAATTTTTAATTGAAATATTATTTTGTAGAAATTATATTATTTTGTAGAATATTAGTAGAATTTTGTAGAATTGTAAAATATTATTTTGTAGAAAAGTGCATATATTATAGTATTTCATAAGTGAATTGGACCTTTGGTAACTTCCAGAAAGATTAAGAAACAGAATAACATCATCTCATAAGCCTCTTTTACTTACCCTCCTGCAAGTTTAACCATTATCCTGATTTCTTCTAACATAGATTAGTTTTGTCTGTTCTTGGACTTAAATAGAATCGTCCATAATCTCCTTTTGACTGGCTTCTGTTGCTCAATGTGTTTGTGAGATTCATTCATATGGCAGAATGTAGTTTTTAGATTGTTTGCTTTTGTCACTATTCAGTATTGTATTACATGAGCATCAATCATTTGCACATTCTTGATTTGCAATTTTATTTTGTTTTTATTTATTTTTTTAAAGATTTATTTACTTGTGAAAGAGAGGGCATTCACAAGCAGGAGAGTAGAAGAGGGAGAGGAAGAATGTGGGGCTCCATCCCAGAACCCAGGAATCATGACTTAGGCTGAAGGCAGACACTTAGAACTGACTCAGCCAACCAGGGACCCCTTGATCTGCAATTTTAATTGAAAAATAAGTATCTAAAGTATGTGTTTATTTTTTATTCCTGTGCCATTTTCCCTTTTCCTTAAGCAGCTTCAATTATATTAGAGGACATTAGATGTCATTCATAAATATTTTTTGATTCTCTGTATTTTGATAGACATTGTGCTACATGTTGGGATTGGGAAAAGAATACAGTAGAATGCAGTGAGGGTAAGAGATACCCCTGAGCATGACAACTTACACTCTAGCGGGAGAGGACACTAGACGCATAAGAAAACGGTTGTCTTTAAATGGCAAAATTGAGGCTTAAGAAGAATGCCCTGTTAGTTTAAAGAAAGTAGAAAATTGCCCTGGGATGTCATGGTTGGCTTCATAGAAGTGGCAGTAGAATTGGGTTTTATTGGTTGAATTGGGTATGTATCTAGACATGAGGAGGTTGGTTTTGGGGTGTGGAGGCTTCCTGTGGGGATAATACTGTCTCACCAAAGTCAGGGTTGCTCTATTGGATCTGCGAATGGATATCATGGGAGAGGAATTTGAAAGGCTACTTTTGGGCCTAGACTTTTATATGATTAAGGATGTCTGAGTTTAATATGAACACTTAAAAATTAAACCAGGTAATCAACTCATTAACCATATTTCTTCTTCATCAGGCTTGTAATTCTGAAATTATACTATAGTCTTAAATTCACTGACTCCTGTAATTGAGGGTTCAAAAATGTGATCTCGTTTACAGAGAGACAATACTTACAACATACTTGGGAAGTTCATAGAATAATTCTTTGGCTTAGAAAGTCCTGGAGAACATGAAGACGTAACTTATAAGCAGGTTATTAAAGAATATGTAGGATTTGAAAGAAAATACTTTTTAATGAAGCATTAGGTATTTAGTTTAACAAAGTTTCTATAACAATCCTGTGAGCTGATATTCTCTTATAAAACTAAAATTCAGGGAGGTTACATAAATTGTCCAAAGTCACATAGTGGCTGGGCAAGGATTCTCATGGAAGCTTATCTGATTCTAAAATCTTTGATCCCTTTTTTACCTGAAGGACCGAAGAGGTACATTATCTTTTGTTAATCATCTTCAAAGGCTCAGCGTGCTTTTTGCCTTGTAGTAAAAGTGGATTTCCATGTATTGTGATGGGTATTTGAGATAGTGCAGCTAATAAAGCCGAACTCTCTAGTATCTCCTAGTATATAGGTAACAGTATATAGATACTATTTTGATGGTCTCATAAAATTGTAGTTAATAGGGTCATGTGGAATCTTAGGCATTATCCTAAGTTTCTGAGTCTATAACATAGCTTTGACTTATAGCTGTCTATCACAGGTTGAACATTTTATTCAGAGGGTCTCAGCTCCTTTGTGAGGTAACCAGATTCCTTATTGGGCAGCTCTATAGTTCTTTTATTTTACTGAGTTAAAATCTGCTTTCATGTTTCTTCTCTTTCCTAATTATTGCTTATATATGTCATGAGTCATTTTTATAGCCATAGGAATGTCGGAAAATACATTTATTTACAAGATTGAGGGATCCCTATAAGTACCCATTCCTTATTTAGCACAGTAACAGATGGGTTGGTTTTGAATAATGACGTTATTGAGCAGTTCATTTGTTTGAGGAAGATGTTTCTGTGGAATCCATGTTTGAGTTCAGTGTTAATTAGGAAATATAGGATCTGGTGGTGGTAGTGGGCTCATTGTAATTGACGGGTGTCTAAAGGAGTAGTAAGCAGATACTGATCCTTTTGTCTCCCTGAAATGGAAGCTGAAACAGCCATTTTCCTGTGCTAGCTCTGAATAACACTGGAATAACTACAATGGAATCTAGGCCCTTCAAGTCTAAAAAAATGCCAATATTTATTTATCAGCAAAAGTAGAGAATAAATAACCCACCCCACAGGCTCAAAAGGAGGTTTGCTCAACTGTCTTGTCCTTTATAATACCACAGTTTGAGAACATAGAGTTGAGTGTTTTTAATGCCCCTGGAGATAGAGCTTTTTAATTTCGTTTTTTCCAGAGCATAGATTATTTTCATCTGTCTGCTTTTGTGATAAACATTTTCTTTAACTGACTGTCTTAGAACTGGTAAGACTTAACTGGGATGCTAATTCTCTTATCTCTACTTGAGTGGCAGCAGCCTGATAGTTACCTTTGGTTCTTGTATCTGGAATGTGCTTTCATGGAATGTTTTGAACTTAAAGAAACACTTTAATCATCTCTTAACAATCTTTTCATTTCAAAGATGAAAAAACTGAGTCCCAGAGAGTTCAAATTACCTAACCTAAGAGCACACAGTTAATATCAATGCCTCAATTTGATCATCTTTTTTTTTTTAATCCTCATTTTATTGGTTCAGGCTCCTTCAGCTCTACCACACTGCTTAAAAATTATTACTACTATTTAATTTTTTCATGGTAAAAGATGCAAAACATGAGATTTACCATTTTAACTATTAAGTGTATAATTCATTAAGTATTATTAACAATCTTCAGATTGTTGTGCTACTGTCACCCCTGTTCATCTCCATAAATTTTATATTCTGTACCCATTAAACAGTAACTTCTCAGTACTCCTTCCTTTGAGCCCCTGATAACTACTGTTCTACTTTGTATGAATTTGACTATTCTGGGTACCTCATATACGTTAAATCATTCAATATTTGTCCTTTTGTGTCTGACTTATTTCACTTAGCATGTTTTCAGGATTCATCCATGCTGTAGCATATGATAGAATTTTTTCTTCCCTCCCTCACTTCTTGCTTCCCTCCCCTCCTTCCCTCCCTCTCTCCCTTCTTTTCTTTCCTTCTAAATTGATTCCATTTTCAGATTGAAAAATTCAATTGTATGTATATGCTTTGTTTATTCATTCAACCATCAGTGGGCATTTGGCTTGTTTCCACCTTTTAGCTATTGAAAATAGTGCTTTGAACATGAGTATACAAATATTTGTTTGAGTACCTGTTTTAAGTTCTTTTGGGTGTATACCTAGAGGCAGAATTGCTGGATCATATGGTAATTCTGTGTTTAATTTTATGGGAAACTGCCACTCTGTTTTCCACAGTACTGTACCATTATACATTACTACTAACAATGCACAACAGTTCCAATTTCTCTCTATCTTTATCAACACTTTCTATTTTAGGTTTTTTGATAAAGTCATCCTAAAGAATATGAAATGGTATTTCTTGATAGTTTTGATTTGCATTTCTCTAACAATTAGTGATGTTAAGCATCTTTGCAGTTGCTTTTTGATCATTTGTATATCTTCTTTGGGGGAATATATATTCAAGTTCTTTTCTCATATTTAAATTGGATTGTTTTTGTTGAGTTGTAAGTGTTCCTTATGAATTCTGTGTACTAAATTTTTATTAAATATATGATTTGCAAGTTTTTTTCCAATTCTATGTGAAAACATTGCTTTTTAATGTTAAGATCTTATCTTAATTTATCTCCCCAGCCAGAAGCTTAATTTATATCTTTTATAAATCTTTGTATTTTTGTTTTAAAAAGTTATTATTTACATTTGACACAGTTTTTCTTAAAAATTGGTATAACTTGAGCAAGTAAAAAGTGATAAGTGCATATTTGGAATAGCTGTACTTTGGGGAGGAGGGGAAAGATAAATTTGTTAGAATTCTTCAGGTTGTTTACAAGTTTATCTTCACAGTAGTTTTTGCTCTTAACATTTATAGGGATGGCTAACTTAGATTGTTTTTCTGCAGAAGGATTTTATAACTTTTTACAGTGAAGAGATCTTTTCTTGTCTTCTCTTAAAAAAACATGTTTTAAAGATATTTAACTGTTAATTTCTTAAAAACTTAAATACAGTGCTTGACAGTCTATATGTTACAGACAAGTTTAATAATACTGCATAGAATGAAAATTAAAGTAAATGAGATAAGATTAAATCGAATGAGTTTTCATCTGGTTATTTTATTCAGGATAGGCTTTAGGAGGATGTAGGTTTCAGAACCCAGTAGGAAGATTGGGATTTTCATCACTATTTTAAAATGAATCTGTAAACACCTTATGGTTCCCATACATCTGAGCTGACATATATGTGTATATATGTGTATATATGTGTTGCATGTGTGTGTATATATATGTACGTATGTTCTATTTCCAAATTCATATGCATACTGGCTTTATCACCTTTTTATTAGCAGTAGTGCTTGTTAATTATTGGAAAACAGGAGTTTTGTTTTTTTTTTTAAGATTTTATTTATTTATTTGACAGAGATCACAAGTAGGCAGAGAGGCAGGCAGAGAGAGACGGAGAAGCAGGCTTCCTGCTGAGCAGAGAGCCTGATGCGGGGCTCGATCCCAGGACCCTGGGATCATGACCTGAGCCGAAGGCAGAGGCTTAACCCACTGAGCCACCCAGGTGCCCCGAGTTTTTTTTTTTTAAGTGGTTATATTAAGGGAGTCCGAAATTTTTGTGAGCATTATTCACTAAAAAGATACTATCATAGGCCTAGTACTCACTGTTAATCTGTTTGAAATCTAAGAGAATACTGAAATATAGCTCTTTGAGGTATTACTAAGTGGTAAATTAATTCAGCCAAAGCACTTAATGTTCTGATTATGAGATTATTTCCCTAATGATAGATGTTAACATTAATTTTAACAGTCTGGTGAAAGAATATATTTTAACAAATCCCAGCAGATAAAACACTGTTTTGTGTATGGTCACATAGTTAGGCATTTCAGGGTAGACTGAGATTTATATCAATCCAGCATTGTTTGCTTTTTAGCTCTGTCAGACTCTCTTGAAAGGGACATACACTGCTGGTGCAGGTTTCTGCTTTAAATGCAGATGAATCAGGGTTTGATTCATTCATCAAAGTAAGATTCAAGCTCATCAAAATGTGTGAATGACTTCTGAAATTGTATTTCTATACAATGGCTGTATAGTTTTTAAAAATATATAGATCTTTTAAAGAAGCTTAGGGCAGTTGAGAATGAGAAATACAGCAATCTTCATTTGTCTTTGGCTCAATTCTTATATGCATTTCATATCCAAACTTGAATTTCTACACATTTAGAGATGGGTAAGCATAATCACAATGAAAATATACTGTCCTGATAAATTTCTCCATTATATCATATAGCACATTTGATTTGGGAAGTACATAGTACAAACTGTTCTCATACCAGCTTTCTCTTTTGATTTGGATAGCTTGTTGAAATAGTTCCCTGTGCCCCCACCCCTCTGCTTTTGTATTGGAATAACTCCCTTTGTAGCAGATTAGCTCAGTTTCCATCTAACTTCTGAGTACCATCTACTAAGGTGTAATAGTTTTATTTGAGCTGTAACCTCGGGTCAGGTATACAACAATGTGGACCACATGCCAGATGGCTCTGTGCATAATACAACTTAGTCTTCTATCTTTTTTTTTTTTTTTTTAAAGATTTAATTTATTTATTTGACAGACAGAGATCACAAGTAGGCAGAGAAGCAGGCAGAGAGAGAGGAAGGGAAGCAGGCTCCCTGCTGAGCAGAGAGCCCCATGCGGGGCTCCATCCCAGGACCCTGGGACCATGACCTGAGCCCAAGGCAGAGGCTTTAACCCACTGAGCCACCCAGGTGCCCCCTTAGTCTTCTATCTTATGGGATACTCTGTTGTATGACTTGGGATATGCTTGCATGATCTTGTTAACATAACTATCTTTGCATTATTAAGCATTTCCTTGCATATTTCTTAGAACCTTTCTTTGTTTTTCTCATACTTCCCGTTTTTTCCTCTACTAATTTTTTCATCATTAATGCTTCTTTTGTATCCTTATCTGGATGATTAAAACAGGGAAGGATGATCATAATAGAGTACATATTTTCTTCAATTTTGTGAACAGTGTTCCCAAGTCAGTTTCAGTTTTTTGTTTTTTAAACTCTAGTGAGTTTCCCCACTGTTTGTCTGCCTTTTTGCACACTTGATAATATTCTTTGCTCATTCATTCAGGCATGTTTCACAGATAGGAGATCAGTGCCCACTATGTGCCAGACACTCTGCATGGCCCTCACTAGAGAAGAAAAAAATTAGCAAGATACCTGCCCTTATGGGGTTAGTTAAGGGAATTTTAAAATGGGGGAAAATTGATTAAAGAGACAGTGTAGATTGTCTTTTAAATCTAATTATATAAAATTGTCCTTTTTGTTGTCTTCAGCCTTGATTTTTACATAGCTTTTTAAAAAAAATCTTAATTCCAGTGTAGTTAACATAGTGTTTTTAATTAGTCTATGTTTTCTTATTTAATTTTGTTAGTGATTCCAATTTGAACTGAAAACCACTCAGTGATGAAGCAACCAGTAATAGGTGAAATACACATTTTACAGAGAAATGAAAATTCGTTAAATTTATCACTTTTATTTTCCAGTTTTTTGCAACATTCTGCATTATTTAATGATTTTGTAGAGTGTACTTGGTAATTCTGGATTTCAGCTTTTCCAAAAACTTGATTTTTTTTCAGTAGTTATCTTCACATATATTACAATCTCCATTATTTATGGATGTTAACATATATTAGAGACTTAGAAATCTATTTGTAAATACATATTTTTTTTTTTTGCAATTTTAAAAAAAATTTCTTTTCAACATAACAGTATTCATTGTTTTTGTACCACACCCAGTGCTCCATGCAATACGTGCCCTCCTTAATACCCACCACCTGGCTCCCCTAACCTTCCTTCCCCCCTCCCCCTTCAAAACCCCTTTGGTTGTTTTTCAGAGTCCATAGTCTCTTATGGTTAAATTTGTATACTTGCATTATACTCTTACTATCCATTATAATGTACAGTGTGAATAAAACTCAGAAGTATGTAAACTATTGGTAATTAAAAGTTTTTTATTGTAAAGTTTTTAATATGTACAGTCATGAGAAGATAGCTTCTCTTTGATTGTAAATTACTGAGATTAATTTTGGGGGCAGCACTCAAAATGTATCATTACTTTGTAATCAAATCTCATTCTGATAATTTTTATATTCACTGAGAAATAGTTATATCTAACTTGCATATAATTTATATATTAAGAGCTCATGAACAGAATTGTTTTTCAACCTATGTAAGCAAGTAGTATGTGAGAAATTGACAGGGAAGTTTTAATACCAAATTAATAATAATAGCATATGTGTGTCAGGAATAGTACTGAGTCATATGCATTATCTCATTTAATCTTCATAACAACATGACGGAGATACTCTTTTATTCATTTTATATATATATCTTTTTCTTATTAATCCTTATACATACAGTAAATAGTGAAATTGGCATTCACTTTTAGATCTGAGTCAATACCCAAAATTAGCAGTCCCTGCTACCATTGATGAGGAGTATGTGGCAAGTTGGCATTAAGTTTTTATCCTAAGGCATCTTTCCATAGGAATAGCTTTGGTAACTTATAATTTTTTAATAAACAGCTTTACTGAGTATATAGCATAAAATTCACCCATTTCAGGTATGTAATTCAGTGATTTCTAGCACCTTAGCTAAGTTATGTAATTGTTACTGTAAATCAGTTTTAGAACGTTTTCACCACCCCAGTGAGATCCCTCAAGCCTGTTTATAGTTAATCTTATCTCTGGCCCCAGGTAACCACTTTCTTCATAAAGTATCTTTTATGGCATATGAATGGAATCGTGCAATATGTGGTATCTTATGTCTGGCTTCTTTCACTTAGATAATGTTTTTGAGGTTATCTTTGACATAGCATGTATGAGTAGCTAACTTGTTTTTTATTTTCTACATCGTCTGTGGCTTTTCTTAACCGAGTAAAATATATTCAGTCTTGCAAATAATTATCCATACTCTCAGAGTATGCAAGACTCTCAGAGTCTTGCAAATAATTATCCATACTCTCAGAGATGTTTAAATTCCAGAGTTGATTAAGGGGTTTTCAAACTGTGTTATAGTTGCTGATATAACTGTGACTTGGGATTTTCTGAGAATGTCCTTTTGTGTCATTAGCCATTTCAAATTGTTTTGTTTTAAAGATTTTACTTATTTCTTAGAGGATGAGCAGGGGAGGGGGCAAATGGAGAGGGGGAAGCAGGCTCCCCACTGAGCAGGGAGCCGATATGGGACTTGATCCGAGGGCCCTCGGATTATGACCTGAGCTGAAGGCAGATACTTAACTGACTGAGCCACCCAGGCACCCCTAGATATTAGTTGTTTAGTCTCATCATGTTCTTAACTTTTTGGGGGAAGAATAATATTTGAAGGTGAAAACTCAATTTTTCATACTTATTTCTCAGAATATTCTTATATTTGTAGAATCCCTATGATAAGGAAAAAAATTGGAAAACATTTAGAGGTCTGGCTACACCTGACCTGCTATATGACTATAGCAAACTTTCATAGTACTTTAGAGTCATGTAGAGTTGGTTTATAAAGTTCTCTATAATGGATTATTATATGAATTATACCCCTGTTTTCATTAACTTAGTTCTCATTTTAAAACCAGAGTATAATTTAAATATAGCAAGTTTAGCAATTTTATGCATACAGATATGTATAGTCAGGTAGCCACCAAAGTTCTTTCTTGTCTCTTTGCAGTCAGTCCCTTTTTCTCTCCCTAGAGAGAGTCAAATTTTGGGGGAAGGCTGTTGGCTCATAATAAGGAGTAATGCCTGTTTTGATTCAGGGGATGACTGATTAGCTTGTTAGCTGGGAAACCCCACTGTTCCTTGCTTTGTTGTTTCATTCTTCACCCAAACCAGTCGGACAACTGATTCTTTTCACTAGGGCTTCTGGGATTTCTCTAGCACACTGCTGCTGAAGACTGAGGCTCATAGCATTTTTAGTTGCATGATAAAAGATTTTGTACATAGCTTTCATACATTCATAAAAGAAAACATTCATAATTAATAAAGTTTAGACTCACTTCTATTCTCTATTTCTTAACTCCTCAAAAGAGCCACAAATATGTATGGATTTATACAATGAAACTACTCTTCCTGATATGAACACACTGGTAGTTCAGACTTATTAAAAATAAGTTTTTACACATTCACATATTTTCATTTCATTGAGTGTCTTTTGCTTATGTAGGTTTTTATAAAGCATAGTTTAAAGAGAATAATAAAAATAGAAAAAGAGAGGGGCGCCTGGGTGGCTCAGTCAGTTAAGCATCTGCGTTCAGCTCAAGTCATGATCCCAGGTCCTGGGATCAACCCCAGTGTGTGGCTCCCTGCTCAGCAGCCAAGTCTGCTTCTCCCTTTGCCCCTTCCCCAACCCCTCCTCCTAGCTCATGTATGCTCTCTTTCTCTCAGATAAATGAAATCTTAAAAAAAAAAAAGAAAAAGATGTAATTTTAACATGGGAGATATCATAGGACTCTATTTTAAGTGACAACAAGCATAGTCTAATTCTTTAACAAGATTTAAACTTTTGAAAAACTTATTATTGTCCTGTGTATTTTAATTTGATTAATTTACAGCCTTGTATTTGTATCAAGGTGAAAATTTGACCTAAGTTGCATTTGCATGAATTACCAGTTTGTTCACATCAGAAAGAGTAGTTTCATTGTACAAATCCATATATATTATATTTATGGCTCTTTGGGAGTTGAGAAATAGAGAATAGAAGTGAATCTAGACTTTAATTAGGAATGTCTTCCCCCAAATATGTCATTGATTTTTTTGTAAATTTGTCTTGAGTGATTTTTAATAACATATTTAAAAATTTAAAAAATGCCTCTTAAGTAATCTTTATATGAGGAATAGTCCACAATCTTAAATTTCATAAAATAACATGATTGGTTCTGAGCATGTTTTCATCAGATGTTCTGTTTGTCTCTTTCTTAGTACTAACTTTTAAGTCTCTGCTTGTGCTGTTTTGGGATTTAGTTTGGTTAATTTCAACTCTTGGAAATATTTTAGCTACAGTTTTCAATTATGAAATTATAAATCCTGTCATTGCATTACTAATGATTTTATATTTTGCTAATAAAGTACATTTACTTATTTAGAATATTCATGCATTATTGCTTTTTAAAAATTCCCTTGAAAGAACAATTTTTATGTTAACTCCTCCCAATTTTTATTTTTGTCATGTTTTGGTTCTGATTTTGTAACATGTTTAAGTAAATGACCAGTCAAAAAATACCTGCTTTTATAGTTCTTGAGTGTATGTGTGTGTTGGAGGGAGATTAAAAAGACATGAAAAACACTACTACAGGTAAATAACATCTGTCTTTATATCAGTTTTCTCTTTGAATTTTTTTTAAGTGAATGCATGAAGAGCATGCAACACATGTTAACAACCAGAGACTGTTGGTCCAATGAGAACAGAAGGTTTTCTTTGATTTTCCTGTTGGAAAACTTGATATTTTCCACATGCAATTTTATGATCAGTTGGGTGTGAAGTTGTATAGGCAGGTACGATTTGTCTCTTGTTAAAAGTTTTAAACTTAGAGGTACCCAAATGAACATTTATAATTCATTCTTAGATTATTGACTTTAAATTTGATTTTTGGGATACTGGAGAATATTATTATAAGACGTACATCTTTTTCTATGAGAAGAATTATGCTAGCTATTCCCCAGTATAGGTTTTGTCTATGTACAACAGCAGGAGAATATTATCTTGTGACAGCATTTTATTCTAGTGACAGTATCTTTGAAATACGTCTGTGTTTCATTATTTTTGGGAACTGAAACTTAAGAGTACATTCAAAAGAATTCCAAGTTATTAGTATATTAAAAGGGAAATGTTTTGGTTAGAAATCACTCAGTTTAGCGTAAGATTTTTTTTTATCATTGTCTCTAAATTTCTTAACTGTATTTGATTTAATCTCTTTTTAAGATGTTAATTTGAAATTTAAGAACAAATAATCATTGGAGGTCCCCAAACCCGAAAGATCATATAGTGCATACTTAGTGGCAGAAGATAATCTCTAAGAACAGCATCATAATGCTCTTGTATAGCATTTGTACTTCACTAATTCCACTACATACAGGGATTTATTTGAACCCCACAATGGACAAGTCATCTGTTTTTTATTTTAAGGATGTGGAAATGAAAAATAAGGGAAGGTGATGTGGTGGATCTAGAAAAGATAAGTCATCGATTCTAGACATCTTTTAATTAGTTAGTGATGGAGCCATCAATAGCATGTTGATAACTATTAGCAAGTTTTCAATAATAACTTTGTATTCTTTATTATGATTTATAACTTTAAAAAATATTGCCAGTTTCCTAGATGAATCTGTTAATGCTTAGCTTTTTTCATCTGATTAATGACTCATTTATTTGTTTTAAAAATAATATTTTGGCACCTATCATGTGAAAACTTGTGTTGTAGGCCCTGGAGTCCTATTATGAATAAGATGCAGTCTTCGCTTTTTCTTTCTTGATTACCTAAGTATTTAGAGAGATGTTCTTTTCTTTTCTTTTCTTTTCTTTTCTTTTCTTTTCTTTTCTTTTCTTTTCTTTTCTAAGGTTTCAAGTTCTAAAAAAAGTTCTAGTCAGTTAATATATGGGGTAATACTGGTTTTAGTAGTAGAATTTAGTGATTCATCACTTATGTACAATACCCAGTGCTCATCACAAGTATCCCCCTTATCACCCATCCCCCATGTAGCCCATTCCCCTGCCCACCTCCCCTCTAGCTACCTTCAGTTTGTTCTCTATGGTTGAGAGTCTCTTTTATGGTTTGTCTCCCTCTCTCTTATTTTTTCTTTTCCCTATGTTCATCTTTTTTTTTCTTAAATTCTACATATGAGTGAAATCATATGGTATTTGTCTTTATCTGACTGATCTATTTCACTTAGCATAATATTGTTTAGCTAAATTCACTTCATTGCAAATGGCAAGATTCCATTCTTGTTGATGGTAATATTGCATTGTGTATACATACCACATCTTCTTTATCCATTCCTCAGCTGATGGACATTTGGGCATTTTCCATAGTCTGGGCCTTGTTGATACTGCTGCTATAAACATGGGGTGCATGTGCCCCTTTGAATCAGTATTTTTGTATCCTTTGGATAAATACCTAGTAGTGCAATTGCTGGGTTGTAGGGTTCTCTTTTAAGTTTTTGAGGACCCTCCATACTGTTTTCCAGAGTGCCTCCACCAGTTTGTATTCCCACCAATGGTACAAGAGGGTTCCCCTTTCTCTGCATCTTTGTCAACATCTGTTGTTTCCTGTGTTGTTAACTTTAACCATTCTGGCAAGCGTGAGGTGATACCTCATTATACTTTTGATTTATATTTCCCTGATGATGAGTGAAGTTGAGTATCTTTTCATGGGTCTTAATCACCAGCTAACTCTTATTTCTGCAGCCAGGTTTGTTTGATTGACTTGTTTTTGAAAGATAATTCTAATTATGAACTTGTCCAGCCTAAAATACTTTGCTTCTCACAGCTTTAACAGTGAAGATTAAAATCTTTAAAACATTCTGCAATACCCTCCGTAATCTAGCCCTTGCTTGGCTATCTGTGTTGATCTGAATGTCCTTCTTAGCCCCTTCCACCTTTTGCCTTCTTCAGTTTCTTTTTTCACCAGGTCTTTCACCATATTGTTTCACTAGTCAATAGCCTAAATGACTTTTACTTACCCCATAGGTATTGGAAACTGACACTTTTCTCTGACTAGGTTACATCCCCCTAATATATTCCTTCATTGGATATTGGTTCTGTTTTTTTTCTGCACTTTTCATGGTGCAGAATTTACACTGGTTCGTGTGATTATTTAACAGCTTTCCTTTCTTTTTACTTAATCTCCATATGGACCATTTTTTCTATAGAGGACATTTATCTTTCAAACCTTGACTCTATTGTAGACAAAAATAAAAACTTATTGACATGCAGCTGGTAATTTCTATAGTGATTTCATTGTTTTTTTGTTTGTTTGTTTGTTTGTTTGTTTTGGTTGTCTGATTGATGAGGTTTTAGATTATGTTTTTGACAACTAAATCTGTCTCCTGTTTACTTACATAATATGTATAAAATGTGCTCTTGGCCAAAGGAAAAAAAACCAGTGACTTTAATTACTGAACTTGACTAAAATTTTAGTGATTTTTCTAATCAGAATTCTTAAGGTTGTGTTTGAATGTTATTTCATACATAAAGTATATCCTATAAACACACTTCCCTTCTCTTTTTTCCTGAGTAGACTTTTTACTTAAGTAGGTGATTGTTTATATTGAATAACTTGTCTAGGAGATGATGAGAAAATGAAGGGACAACATTTTGCTCCTTTTGTATTTTGTTTGCTACCACCCATAGTTCATTGTACAATATTGGACATTGTATATTATAATAGTCAGAAATTGATTTTTATCTTAGTGTTAGCTTTTTATTTTTCTTTTATTTAATATTTAAATTGAAGTAGTATTTTAGAAATTTGAAAAATGCTGCACTTTTCGAATCTAAATATAACAAGATATAATTTGCATTTTATAGTTATTTGCAAATGCTACAGTTATTATAATTAAAAAATGTACTGGTGAGAATGTTGTGAAAGGGATATTCTGACACAGTGCTGATGAATGTGAAACAGGATTCAAACTATTATGAAGTATGCGTAAGATCACTGTGGAAGTGTGTGTATTACTGTAGAAAGAGCTTAATCTCTGAGAATGTCATTTAGTTAAAAAAAAGCAGACTACAGACAGACCCCCCTGACATAAACACACACACATAAGCACACACATCCATTAAAATTTTAAGTGTATATGAATGCATGAAATCAAAAGAAGTCTATAGTTGTGTATGCTAAACTTAAAATAAGTAGTTATGTATCAGGGTGGAGTGGGATCAGAAGAAGGAAAGAGGAGCTTTAACCTTTCATTTTACCTACTATTTAATTTAAAACATTTTTTTTCCTTTTCATCGAGTATTGATGTATTGTGTAAGGTATACAGTACTAAATACAAATTTCTAAGCTTTTTAAACTGCTTTATTTCGAAGTTGATTTGGTGAAGTTTTGTACTCATTTTGTTTTGGAAAAAGTGATCTAATCTTATTTTACTGTACAGGATATGAGTAATAACAAAAATACATTTTTGGAACCAATTTGTAGGTTCAAACTCTGCATTTGGGGACTCTATATAAATCTTTAGATCCAGCTGTTGCTGAGGATATTCTTTCAGTTGCTGTGAGATGTGTTGATTTTAAGAGACTGGGTGGCTGTTCCTCAAGTGTACGTATGGCAATTGTTTAATTCCTTTGCATCGAATAGTAAAAACTATTTCCACATTCCTTATTTAAAATTTTGAAGGTGGAATTTTCTTTAAAGAAATGCCAGATTGGTCCAGAAATTTCATCAGCTCTGTATTATGATTTGTCAGCAGATGGTACAAGCAGAGTCTTTTAAAGTATTCGTTAATTAGGGCATATTCATTTTCAATCTTTGCTACTACACAATCAAGACCTACTTGTTTCTGTTTCCCTCAATTTATTCTGGAGTTTGTCCAAGTTGGGTTTTAATGAGTTGTTTATTCCACTAGTTACATTAGGATTTATTTTTCCCTAGAGAGTAATTTTGAACTGATAGTTTTTAAACCTATTCTGTAAAGTGAACATATGTTCAGACCAAGACTTCTCTGATATGTGAAATAGGCATTAGTTAAATAATTTTATTTTTACCAACTACGTGTTTTTTTTTTTAGGTATTTCCAGAATTTGTTAGATATTTTTCATGTGAACTTGATTGAAATTTTTTTAAAAAATTAAATATATAGTGGCATAAACCACAAGGAAAATTTCATTTTATTGTGCATATTCACTACATTTTAAAGAGCCTCCCAAATAGCATAAATAAAGTTGTAAAAACTGTTGGTCTGTTAAGAAATTTCTGAAGCAAATGTGGTATGATGTTATGGTTAGATGAATTGGGTCTGATGAAATGGACACGTGGGTATTTATTATTTTTTTATATTTGTTAACCTATTAGAAATATTTCAAAATTGACCAAAACAAAAGGGAATGAAACCTCTCTTCATTGATACTAACAGATATATTGTATAACCTACCATCTTTGGCCAAATTATTTTTAAATAGTTTATTTTAGTTCAAATGCTACTGGAGTACTTAGCAGAAGCATAATAAAATGTACTTTTATTTGTGGTTGGCTACAGCTGGAAAATAAAACCACAAAAACATGTCCTATGTGTATGATATAATTTATTTGTTTATTATTGAATTCTGGCTTTTGTACAAAGTGGATTATTTCCTTTTATGTTAAATTGAATCTGAAGGAGAGAAGTGCCCCCTACCCTTGGGTATTATTAAGTGTAGAATAAATTAATCTTTTTGAATTTGCATATGTTTAAGTTTTTATTCAAGTCCATGTTACCCATTTAGGAACCATTTTATGTAACATATGATGGCTTGAAAGTTAGAATACCACATACAGTAGCTTAATTTGTTATGAAATAGTAAAGGCTCACTTGTAAAAAGAATCCCAACTTTTATTTTGCCTTATAAAAGATTATTGTTGTAGTTATAAGAACATGGCTCTTGCTACACTATAGGACTTTCTATAGTGTATTTAACTAAAGATAGAGTAGTGGTTTTTTTTTGTTTTTTGTTTTAAATTTTTTATTTTTTTATAAACATATAATGTATTTTTATCCCCAGGGGTACATGTCTGTGAATCGCCAGGTTTACACACTTCACAGCACTTAGCACATACCCTCCCCAATGTCCATTACCCCACCCACCTCTCTCGACCCCCCTCCCCCCAGCAACCCTCAGTTTGTTTTGTGAGATTAAGAGTCACTTATGGTTTGTCTCCCTCCTGATCCCATCTTGTTTCTTTTCTTCTTTTCCTACCCCCCAAACCCCCCGTGTTGCATCTCTACTTCCTCATATCAGGGAGATCATATGATAGTTGTCTTTCTCCAATTGACTTATTTCACTAAGCATGATACCCTCTAGTTCCATCCATGTCGTCGCAAATGGCAAGATTTCATTTCTTTTGATGGCTGCATAGTATTCCATCGTGTATATATACCACATCTTCTTTATCCATTCATCTGTTGATGGACATCTAGGCTCTTTCCATAGTTTGGCTATTGTAGACATTGCTGCTATAAACATTCGGGTGCACGTG
>PISX010022524.1:0-31540 GCA_004024625.1 Mellivora capensis | reverse complement strand
GTCCATTTCAGTAAGGGGCGTGTTAAAGTCTCCTACTATTATTGTATTGTTGTTGATGTGTTTCTTTGATTTTGTTATTAATTGGTTTATATAGTTGGCTGCTTCCACGTTAGGGGCATAGATATTTAAAATTGTTAGATCTTCTTGTTGGACGGACCCTTTGAGTATGATATAGTGTCCTTCCTCATCTCTTATTATAATCTTTGACTTAAAATCTAATTGATCTGATATAAGGATTGCCACCCCAGCTTTCTTCTGAGGTCCATTAGCATGGTAAATTGTTTTCCACCCCCTCACTTTAAATCTGGAAGTGTCTTCGGGTCTAAAATGAGTTTCTTGTAGGCAACATATTGATGGGTTTTGTTTTTTTATCCATTCTGATACCTTGTGTCTTTTGATTGGGGCATTTAGCCCGTTAACATTCAGGGTAACTATTGAGACATATGAATTTAGTGCCATTGTATTGCCTGTAAAGTGACTGTTACTATATATTGTCTCTGTTCCTTTCTGATCTACTATTTTTAGGCTCCCTCTTTGCTTAGAGGACCCCTTTCAATATTTCCTGTAGAGCTGGTTTGGTGTTTGCAAATTCTTTCAGTTTTTGTTTGTCCTGGAAGCTTTTTATCTCTCCTTCTATTTTCAATGATAGCCTAGCTGGATGTAGTATTCTTGGCCATGTTTTTCTTGTTCAGTGCTCTGAATATATCATGCCCGTTCTTTCTGGCCTGCCAGGTCTCTGTGGATAAGTCTACTGCCAATCTAATATTTTTACCATTGTATGTTACAGACTTCTTTTCCCAGGCTGCTTTCAGGATTTTCTCTTTGTCTCTAAGACTTGTAAATTTTACTATTAGGTGACGAGGTGTGGACCTATTCTTGTTGATTCTGAGGGGGGTTCTCTGCAACTCCTGGATTTTGATGCTTGTTCCCTTTGCCATATTAGGGAATTCTCTACAATAATTCTCTCCAATATACCTTCTGCTCCCCTCTCTCTTTCTTCTTCTTCTGGAATCCCAATTATTCTAATGTTGTTTTGTCTTATGCTGTCACTTATCTCTCGAATTCTCCCCTCGTGGTCCAGTAGCTGTTTCTCCCTCTTTTGTTCAGCTTCTTTATTCTCTGTCATTTGGTCTTCTATATCACTAATTCTTCTGCCTCATTTATCCTAGCAGTAAGAGCCTCCATTTTTTATTGCACCTCACTAATAGCTTTTCTTTATTGCAACTTGGTTAGATTTTAGTTCTTTTATTTCTCCAGAAACGGCTTTTATATCTCCAGAGAGGGTTTCTCTAATATCTTCCATGCCTTTTCGAGCCCGGCTAGAACCTTGAGAATCGTCATTCTGAACTCTAGATCTGACATATTCCCAATGTCTGTATTGATTAGGTCCCTAGCCTTTGATACTGTCTCTTGTTCTTTTTTTTGTGGTGAGTTTTTCCGCCTTGTCATTTTTTCTAGATAAGAGTATATGAAGGAGCAAATAAAATACTAAAAGGGTGGCAAAGACCCTAGGAAAATGCCCTTTAAAGAAAAAATTGAATTAACTGCAAGACTAAAGAATCATGGGGAGAAAGCCATGAATTCCGCGCGTTGCTTTCTCCTCCTCTGGAGTTCCACTGCTCTCCTTGTTAAGGGAACTTGGTCTTGGCTGGATTTCTTTTGATCTTCTGGGGGAGGGGCCTGTTGTAGAGATTCTCAAGTGTCTTTGCCCGAGGCAGAGCGCCACCGCCCTTACCAGGGGCCGGGCTATTTAATCCGCTCAGTTTCGCTTTCGGGAGCTTTTGTTCCCTGAGCGCTTTCCATAGAGTCTGGAGGACGGGAAAGAAGATGGCGGCCTCCCAGTCTCCGGCCCGGAGGAGCTGAGATTTCGGGGCCCCACTCCTCAGAGAAAAGCCCTGGCTACTCCCATCTCCCTCGCCTCTGGCCGTGCTCCGAGCTCAGCCAGCCTGCGACCAGTTCAAGGTAACCCCGAGCTGAGAGCTCACTCCTCGGCTCTGTCTCTGTAGCCGGCTTCCCGCTCTGACACCTGTGAGCTCTGTGACACTCAGACACCCCCGATCCTTCTGTGACCCTGCGGGACCTGGGGCCACGCTGACCCCGCGTGGGCTTCACCTCGGTTTAGCCTCTGGTGCGATGTCCCTCCGTGGAGCAGACTTTTAAAAGTCCTGATTTAGTGCTCCATTGCTCTGCCCGCTTGCCGGGAGCTGGCCCCTCCCCCACGGTCTATCCTCCCGTTGCTTTCAATTCACTTCTCCGCCAGTCCTACTTTCCAGAAAGTGGCCGATTTTCTGTTTCCAGAATTGCTGTTTTTCCTCTCTTTGATCTTCCGTTGGATTTGTAGGTGTTCTCAATGTTTTGATAAGCTCTCTAGCTGATCTCCTGCTACCTGATGTAGTCTCAGCTGCTACTTCTCCGCCATCTTGACTCCTCCCAAATGTATTTGTTTTATTTCACATGAAGACTATAGCATAAATTCATCGCTAGCAGTGCTACTACCAAGGTTTAAAATAATTTTTAATAAGTAGACCAGATGTATGATTATCATAGTTCACAGTTTAAAATTATTCTGTTAGCGTTTTTGAAAACATCTTAAATGCTATGACCCTGGGAGGGAAAAAAAGTGTTTATTTTGTTAATGTATTTAATAAGTTCTTCCTTTTGCCTATCTTTAGAATTTTATCTTTATGATGATCTTTGTCTTCATGACATCAAATTGTTATATTTTCCAGAATGATGAGTATTCTTTTTTATGCCTTGAATCACTTTGTCTCCTTACACATCAGAGAAAGAATACTCCTTCAAGACTGCTCAGATAGCAACTTCTCTCCTGACTTCTTCATATAGAATTAATCAGAAAATTATTTATGATCTCATAACACTATGTAAATATTCCTACTACAGTATTTTACTCTATGATATCATGACTAGTCCCTTCTGTATCTATGTTAGATACATACTCCCTGACTTATTTATCATCACTATTGACAAGGATGATAGAAGTAATCATGATATATTATTGAATGCTCATTGCATGCTTGTATTACAGCCCTTGTAAGAATTGTAACAACTCAGTCATCACCATATCTATTTTACTAATAAAAAAAAATAGATTTAGCCAAATTCACACAAATATAAATGTGGCAGTTACAGGGTTTAAATCCAGGTAAGCCTGATTTCGTAGCCTAGAGACTCTTTAATTACACGTTTCAGCCGTGCTCTGTGCTAGGCAATCATGCTTTTACCAAATATTTTTGAATTGCATTAAAAGTTAAACTTAAAGATCATGTTGAGGAGAACTTTTGTCTAACCATTGTCAAATAAGTACATATTGCATATTAATAAAGTCCAGATTAATGAGGCCTGGGCAGAGTTCTAGTGGTGTTGTTAGCAAATGCTATTATGATTTATTATTATAGTTAATAATAATTTAAATTACAGTCTGAACTATGTCTCTTAGTTGCATAATTTTCTCTGTCTCATCCTACAACACTAAATTTAACAAAGAGATGGTATTATCTGTTGCTTATAGTTGCAGGTGTTTTAGACCAGTGGAAAAGTTGAGGGAAAACTAAAATTCCTACATCCAAGTCTAATTTTGTGACCTAAAGTGGAACAAAACCAATTAGGAAGAAGTCCTTTTAGTAAAAGTTGAACCATCCCTTAGGGTCATGCTATCTAGAGGAAGACAAATTTATATTTATTAAGTACCTACTAGATGCTAAATAATCTCAGTAGTAAGTTAATTATTTATCTCTTAATAGTCTAAGAGATTAGGAAGGTGAGCCATCATTATTCTTAAGGTATCAAATGAAGAAACTGGAATGTAAAAGTCAACAGATACAAGATCACCTGGGAGATGACAGAAAATAGGTCTTGAAAAGAATCTTGTCAGGAGAGCACTGCAGTGACCTGAACCAGAGTCTGTCCTTGCCCCTCTTGATGGAAGATCAGAGTAACAGGATGGGGATGAATCTTTGGAGTGTGAATGGTAGAGTCTTGCTTACTAGCAGGAAGGCTCACTAGCAGCCCCAGGAGTAGACTGTTCTCTCCTGCCTTTCTGTAGCCAAGACCCGAGTATCTGATATTTAATTACAGTTTTCCTTTTCCTTTTATCCACATACCAGGACGTTCTTCTTCTTGGGTGATTGCCAGTGCTAGAAAAAATTATACTCAGGGAAGGGGCAGATCTTATTTTGGACTTGAAACTGAGTGCTGTGCTATCACTGTTTACAAGAGAGTTCTGCATTGGGGATTACTGTCAGCAAGCTAATATTTATATTGTGTTCAGCTTCCTGTTTTATACATACACACACATACACACACACATGCATCTGTGCTTTGAGATTATTTTGGAGAAAAGTTCAAAATTAAATGTGCATGCTCCTGGACCAAACTACCTACTCTTTTCTTCAATAATAATAGCAACAGCAACTTATTTGTGTTTAGTGTGCTGCTGTCATGCACACTCATTCAGTTTTCAAAAGCCTATTTAGATGAAAGATTGCTGCGTCTGTCTTAGGAATGAGGACATTCTTTAGAAATGTGTTAGTTGGGATTACTTTGGTTCCAGAGACAGAGAGAAGCTCAACTTGTGCTAACTTGGGCAAAATGGAGGATTTATTGGAAGGATCCACAGAATCAAACAAAAGTATAGACACACACACCACAAAAAAAAAAAAAAAAAAAAAGATAAATCTGGGTGTCAGAGTCAACAAAACTCAGGGACTTCACTCCCACTAGATCTGTCTCAACCTGTTGCCATGGCTTCTTTCTGCATATTATATTTATTCTCTGTCATTGCAGAACAACTACCTCAATATTTTAAAAACATAGGTGCTGACAGCTCTCTACTTTTACAGCTTGGAACTCACATCACAAAAAGCAGACTCTTTCCTTAATGTAATTGAAATATAAATACCCTGGAAAGAACTCTGGTTAGCCCAAGTTGGTAAAGGTGCTCATTTCTATGCCTGTCAATGTGGCTAATGGTTGAAGGGTGGAATAAAACTTCTAAGAGTATGAGACTTCTAGGAAAATGGTAGGGCAGGTAGATCCTAAGCTCACTTTGTCCCATGGACACACCTAGATAATAGCCACATCACTGCAGCTAACCCAGAAAATGACCTCAAGACTCACTTAACAGGTTTTCCATAGTTAATTGTAGGGAGGAGGCTGCATTCAAAAGGGTAATAAGGGGAGAGACATGGTAAGGAACCAAACTCCCTGCAAGACTAACCAAAAGCATGAGGGACACCACAACATAGAGAAAGGAGAGCAGTAGACCTCACCCCAGGCATGCTAAGCAGCAGGTACCTGCACTGGGAAGACAAGTCCCCATGATATTTGGCTTTGAAAACCAGTGGGGCTGAACTACATGAGTTTTTACAGCCAGTGGACCTTAACGCCAGGTACTTTAAAAATTAGTGGTTTAGTTCTGGGAGAGGTAGAGGACAATAGGAAACTGAGTTCCGCCCCTTGTACAACATAATAAACAGCCTTGCCATGATAGAGCATAAAAGTAGTAGTTTGAAAAAAGTACCTGGGGTAAACATGGAGATTTATTTACTAATCTCAGAACATGTGATGGAGGAACACAGATCTTTAGGAGACTTCTCTGAGAACAAAATTTCTAGTGGGAGCCATTTCTCCCTTTCTCCCCACCATTCAACCTTGAAAGCTGGACACTTGCAGGATTTAGCATGAACACTCTCCATCTACCTTGTTAACACTAACTGCATTCTTCTGCAGACTTGCCCCATCCAACCTGTCCCACTCAACAGGAGTCCCTACAAAATTGCTTCTTCCACATCACATCCTGTAAGTAACCACAGCAGGGACAAGCACCACTGCAAAGACACTGGAGCACTGGGGAGAGGAGAAGATAGTCACATTCACCAGTACACTTGAAGTTCCAACAGTCAGACCTTAGAACTTTCAGTGCAGAGAGAGTTCCCGGCCAACCAGTGTATCTGCAGCCCCTGGCAGTAGGCATCTGGTCTAACTGCTGGCCCCACCCACCAACAAAAGCCTTTCAGTGGCCAAGATAGGTCAGTGCAATTGAAGACCTAATAGATGTACTAGGAGCACAGATCTGGTTTGTCACAAGACACAGCCCAACTACAAGCCCATGGAAGCATCAGACTGGCCCCTTAACAGCACAGTTACCAAACCCAGCCCACAATAAGCAGAAGGGACCATTGCAGTTGACTGAAGGCAAAAGAGGCTCAGACACAATAGTGGGTCACATGCAACCCACGTAGAAGACATCCCTGAAGCACCTGGTTCTGAGGAACAGGGGACAGTGCACTACAGGGCACCACAGGATCTCTTCTTCATAAGGCCATTACCTTCAAGATCAGGAGTCATAACTGACTTTCCTAATACATAGAAAGAAACACAGAGAGTTATACAAAATGAGGAGATAGAGATATATGTCCCAAATAAAAGAACAGGACAAAACCACAACAAAACAACTAAATGAAATAGAAATAAGCAATATGCTTAATAAAGAATTCAAAGTAATGGTCATAAAGATACTGGGTGACTCAGTCAGTTAAGTATGTGTCTTAAGTTCAGGTCATGATCTCAGGATCCTGGGATTAAGCCTCTTGTCACACTCCCTGTTCATTGGGAAGTATGCTTCTCCTTCTTCCTCTCCCTCTGTTCCTCCCCCCAACTCATGCTCTTTCTCTCTCAAATAAATAAAATCTTAAAAAAAAAAAAAAAGATACTTACTGAGGGGTGCCTGGGTGGCTCAGTCATTTAAGTGTCTGATTCTTAGTTTCAGCTCAGGTATGATCTTTGGTCCTGGGATTGAGACCTCCATTGGATTCTGTGCTCAGCACTGGGTCTGCTTGTTCATCTCCCTCCCCCTTTACTCTTTCCCCAACTCGTGCTTTCTCTCTCTCTAATAAATAATAAAAAATAAATAAACAAAATCTTTAGAAAAATATACTGAATTTGAGAAAAGAGTAGGGGATTTCAGTGAGACCTTCAGTATAGAGCTAGAGAAAATAAAGAAGAACCCTTCAGAGATGAAGAACTCAGTGACTGAAATCAAAAATACACTAGAAAGAATCAATAACAGAATAGAGTAGACAGAATGGATCAGTAAGCTCGAAGACAGGGTAATGGATAATAACAAAGCTGAACAGCAACAAGAAAGAAAATAGAATAAAAAGTGAGAATAGATTAAGAGAATTTAGCAACATTACCAGGTGTAATAACATTTGCAGTATAGGGAATCCAGAAGGAAAATAGAGAGGAAAGGGGATAGAAAATTTATTTAAAGAAATAAAACTTCCCTAATCCAGGAAAGGAAACATACATCCAGATCTAGGAGGCGTAAAGAGCCCCCAGTAAAACTACCCAAGGAGATCCATACCGAGACATGTAATAATTAAAATAGTAAAAAAGTAGTGATAAAGAGAGAATTTTAAAAGCAGCAAGAGAAAAGAAAGTTACATATAAGGGAAACCCCAGAAGGCTATCAGCTGATTTTTCAGCAAAAACTTTGTAGGCCAGAAGGAAGTGTCATTGAGACTTGTTTTGTGGCCTAACATGTTCTGTGCTGGAAAAAGTTCCATGTGCTGGAGAAAAAACAAAACAAAACAAAAATCCTGCAATAAAGAATACTCTACCCAGGAAGACTACCTTTCACAATAGAAGGAGAGATAAAGAGGATCCCAGATAAACAAAAATTAAAGTAGTTCATCGTTTCTAAACGAGCCTTACAAGAAATGTTAGAAGGAATTCTTTGAGTGGAAAGAAAAGGTTATAATGAGAGGGAAGAAAATAATGAAAGAAAAAAATGACAGGTAAATACAAACATAGCAAAAGTACTAGATTAATCACTCATAAAATAAATGTGGTGGTTAAAGCACAAAAGCAGTAAAATTATATAAAAGTCTTCATATGTAATATATATATTTATATATAATATATATTTGTAATAGTAAGTATAATTATATATTTATATATAATATATAATATACACAATATTATACATTACATATAAAATATATAAGTATATAATTTTATATACTTTATATATAAAAAGTATAATTATAAAAGTCAGTGAAAGAATTCACAAAAAGGACATAACACATAATATCACATACATAAAACTGGGGGAGGATGAATAAAATTTTAATACTTTAGGAAGGGTTCTAATTTAAGTGACCATCAACTTAACATAGACTGCTGTATATATAAGATGTTACATATAAACCTAATGATAACCACAAATAAAAAAAGCTATAATACATACACAAAATCTAAAGAGAAAGTAATTCAAGTATATCACTAAAGAAATTCATCATACTGCAAGGGAAGATGGCAAGAGAAGGAACAGAAAAGAAACTACAAAAACAACCATAAAATAAGTAACAAAATGGTAATGAGCACATCCCTAACAGTAATTACTTTGAATGTAAACAGACTAAGTGCTTCAATCAAAAGATGTAGGGTAACCAAATGTATAAAAAAAGCAAGCCTCATCTATATTCTGCATACAGGAGACTTACTTGAGGCCTAAAATACATGCAGATTGAAAGTGAAGGGATGGAAACACATTTATCTTGCAAATGGAAGCAAAAAGTAAGCTGAGATAGCAATCCTAATTTGGACAAAACAGACTTTAAAACAAAGACTATAACAAGAAACAAGAAGAACATTGCATAATGATAAAAGGAATGATTCAGTGAGAGGATATAACAATTATAAATATCTATGCATCCAACATGGGAGCCCCTAAATACATAAAACAACTATTAAAAGACATAAAAAAGAAATTGACAGTAGTAGAATAATAATAGGGGATGTTAACACCCTGTTTATATCAGTGGATAGATCATCTAGGTAGACAGAAAATCAAGAAGGAAACAGTGACTTTGAATGGCACATTGGATCAGATGGACCTAACAGATATATTCAGAACATTCCATCTAAAAACAGTGGAATATATATATATATTTTCAAGAGCACATGGAACTTTTTCCAGCACAGAACATGTTAGGCCACAAAACAAGTCTCAATAAATTAAAAAAGATTGAAATTTTATCATACATTTTTTCTAACCCACAATGGTGTGAAATGGGAAATCAATCACAAGGAAAAAATATGGAAAGATCACACATATATGGAGACTAAATAACATGCTACTAAACAATGAATGGGACAGCCAAGAAGAAATAAAAAAAATATGGAGACAGATAAAAATTAAAAAAAACAACAACAATGTTCTAAAATCTTTGAGATTTAGTAAAAGCTATTATAAGAAGGAAGACTATAACAATAAAAGCCTACCTCAAGAAGCAAGAAAAATCTCAAATAAGCAACCTAACCTTATATCTAAAGGACCTAGAACAAAGAAGAAACAAAACCCAAATCCAGTAAAAGAAAGGAAATAATAAAGATTATAATAGAAGTAAGTGAAATAGAAACTAAATAAAAATGGAACAGATCAATGAAACCAGGAGCTGGTTCTTTGAAAAAATCAACAATATTGTTGAATCTTTCACCAGATATATCAAAAAAGGAAGGGAGAGTACTCAAATAAACAAAAGGAGAAATAACAACTGGCACCAAAGAAATACAAAACATTATAAAAGAATATTATGAAAGATTATATGCCGACAAACTGTCCGACTTAGAAGAAATGGATAAATTCCTAGAAACATATAGCCATCTAAAACTGAATTGGGAAGAAATAGGAAATCTGAACAGGCCAATTACTACCAATGAAATTAAATCAGTAATTAAAAAACTCCTGACAAACAAGTGCAGGATCAGATGACTTCCCAGGTGAATTAGACCAAACATTTAAAGAAGATTTAATACCTATTATTCTCAAACTATCCCGAGAAATAGAAGAGTAAGGAAAGCTTCCAAATTCATTCTGTAAGTCCAGCATTATCCTGATACCAAAACACCTCAAAAACCCCCACAAAAAAAACACACACACACACACACACACAAAAAACACCTACAAGCCAGTATCTCTGATGAACATAGATGGAAAAATTGTCAACACAATATTAACAAACCGAATCCAACAATACATTTAAAAAAAATAATTCACCTGATCAAGTAGGATTTATTTTTCAAAGATTTTATTTATTTATTTGACAGACAGAGATCACAAGTAGGCAGAGAGGCAGGCAGAGAGAGAGGAGGAAGCAGGCTCCCTGCTGAGCAGAAAGCCCAATGAGGGGCTTGATCCCAGGACCCTGAGATCATGACCTGAGCCGAAGGCAGAGGCTTTAACCCACTGAACCACCCAGGCACCCCTCAAGTGGGATTTATTGAAGGAATGTAAGAATGGCTCAGTATTCACAAATCAACCAATGTGATTTATCGCAATAATAAAAGAAAGGACAAAAACCATACTGATCATCTCAGTAAATGCAGAAAAAGTATTTGAAAAGTACAACATTCATTCATGATATAAAATCTCAACAAAGTAGGTTGAGAGGGAACATATCTCAACATAATAAAGGCCATATATGAAAAACTCACAACTGACATCATCCTTAATGGGGAAAAAAAATGAGAGCTTTTTCTCTAAGATCAGGAACAAGACAAGGATGTCCACTTTCACTGCTTTTATTCAACATAGTACTGGAAGTCACAGCCACAGAAGTTGGACTAGAAAAAAAAATAAAAGGCATCTGAAGTGGTAAGAAAAAAGTAAAATTTTCACTTTTTGCAGATGACATGATACTAAATATATACAGAAAACCCCAAAAACTCCTCCAAAAAACTATTAGAACTATTAATTGAATTCAGTAAAGTCTCAGGATACAGGAATCTGTTGCACTTCTATGCACTAATAATGAAGTAGCAGAAAGAAAATTTAAGAAAACAATCTCATTTACTATTGCACCAAAAAGAATAAAATACCTAGGAATAAACTTAACCAAGGAGGTGAACAATCTGTACTGCAAAAAGTATAAAAAATTGAAAGAAATAGATGACACAAACAAATGAAAGATATTCTACACTCATGAAGTGAAAGAACCAATATTGTTAAACTGTGCCTACTACCCAAAGCAGTCTACAAATTTAATGCAGTCTTTATTGAAATACCAACATTTTCACAGGATTAGAACAAATAATCTTAAAATTTGTATGGAACCACAAAAGACCCCAAATATCCAAAGCGATCTTGAAAAAAGCAATGCTGAAGGTACCACAATCCCAGATTTCAAGATATACTACAAAGCTATAATAATCAATAATACAATAAACAATACAGTACTGGCACAAGAATAGACACATAGATCAACAGAGCAGAATAGAGAGTCCAGAAAAAAAATCCACCTTTTTATGGTCAGTTAATTTATGACAAGGGAGACAATAATATACACTGGGGAAAGGTCAGTCTCTTCCACAAATGATGTTGGGAAAACTGTAAGGCTACATGCAAAAGAATGAAGCCGGACCACTTTCTTATATTATACACAAAATAAACTCAAAATAGATTAAAGACCTAAATCTGAAATGTGAAACCATAGAGTTCCTAGAAGAAAAAATGGGCAATATTCTCTTTGACAACAGCCAGAGAAATATCTTTCTAGGTTTGTCTCCTGAAGCAAAAAAAACAAAAACAAAATTAAATTATTGGGATTAAACAAAACAAACAAACAAACAAACAAACAAGAAGCTTTTGTACTACAAGGAGACAATTGGTAAAACAAAAGGACAATTTACTAAATGGGAGAAAATATTTGCAAATGATATATCTGATAAGGGGTTAATACCCAAAATATGTAAAGAACTACACACCTCAATACCAAATATCCCACAAATAATCTAATTAAAAATAAGGAAGGGACATGAATAGGCATTTCTTTTCCAAAAGAAAACATATGGATGGCTGACAGACACATGAAAAGATGCTTAACATCATTATTAGGGAAATGCAATTTAAAACTGCACAATATATCACCTCACAACTGACAAAATGGCTCAAATCAAATCAGAATTAATAACAAGTGCTGGTGAAGATGTGGAGAAAAAGGAACTCTTATGCACCGGTGCACTATTGTTGGGAATGTAAATTGGTGCAGCTACTATGGAAAATGGTATGGATGTGCCCCCAAAAATTAAAAATAGAATTACATACGATTCAGTAATTCCACTACTGGATGTTTACCCAAAGAAAATGAAAGCACTGATTCAAAAAGACAAATGCACACTGTTTATTGAAGTGTATTACCATAACCAAGATATGGAACCAGCCCAGGCGTCCATGGATAGATGAATGGATGAAGAAGATACTACTGTATACACACACACACACACACACGAATATTATTCAGCCATAAAAAAAAGAATGAAATCTTGCCATTTGCAACAACATGGATTGATCTAGAGGGTGTAATTCTAAGTGAAATAAGTCAATCAGAGAAACACCATATAATTTTACTTGTAATTTAAGAAACAAAACAAATGAGCAAAAAACGAAAAGAAAAAGACAAAAACAGAAAACCAGACTCTTAAATACAGAAAAACAAAACCTGGTGGTTGCCACAGGGAGGTGGTTTGAGGTGGGTGATAAGAGGGGATTAAGAGTACATTAATGTTGATGAGCACTAAGAAATGTATAGAATTGTTGAATCATTATATTGTACACCTGTAACTAATATAACACTGTATAGTAATTATACTTGAATAAAAGAAAAAGAAATATATGAAAAGGTGAAAAAAAAAACCCACCACATATGAGTATGGCAGTATCTGTGCAAGCATCTAGTTTGCATGTGAGTAGAAGCAACCTTTCCAAGAAGGGATGAGTTGCAAGGCAGATAAAGCAGTACCTATTCCAAAAGGGAGTAGATAATTTGTCTCTAAAACACATAGAAAGTGGCAGATAAGAAGTTCAAATCTCAAACTTTTCCTTCCAAAGCAAGTGTATTCTCTTCTACTTTATGCTGATTAATCACATCCAAAGGATAACCCCACTATGTGCTTAGACCAATCTCTGCAAATTGTCTTTTCCATGGTGGACTCATCCAAGGCTGATACTTCATCCATTCTTATCCCTCACACCTGTAACACCTTCTCCAACTCCTACTTGTTCTTCCTGGTCTCCATATTTTTTAAGATATCATCCATGGGTACTCAACCCATTAGGGGGTCTCTCTCCTCCATTATTCTACAGCACATATGTTTTACTCCTACCATTTTTTTGATATTTTGATACTAATTTGGATTCTTTAGTTTTTTGTTGTAAGGGTGCAGCTTTATTTTTCCCAGAGTAGATTATAAGCTTCTTGAAGTCAAGGAACATATCTTAGATATCCATCTCTTTAATAGGATTTTTAATATGAGTCTGATACTGTAAGATTTGCAGAGTTGACAAAATTCAATTTAACAAATATTTATTTACTATGAGCAAGCCACTGTTCTCAGAACTGGATTAACTGCTTGTGTTTCATTTGTTTTTTACATACCATGTATCAGTAGTTTATGGAAGGGTAGGTGATCAGTTATACCTACTCCACTCTTCTTAATTATCTCCCAAATCTGTTCTTACTCTCAACATGCACACTAGTTCATACTAGTCAGACCAAATTGCTTATTAGTTCATGAATATGCAGTACTTATTGAAGCTTTCAAGAAATGTGCATTCATTTTTCTTCTGTCTGAAGTGTTTTTCATTTCATCTTAAAGCTAACATTAACCTTAACCCCACCAGAATCAGATCACAGATCTTTTCTCTAGGAAATTTTGCTGATCATCACTTGGGCATATAGTAGATTCCCATTATACTATATATATATATAGTATAATGGGAATATATATATATATATACACACACACATACACACACCCCATACCATACCACCCTTTTACTATTACTGTTTGAGAAAGAGTGACTGTCGAAACAAGGGTTCATTTTCCTGGCATGTGTAAAAAATTGGCCAAGGAAATAGCAGCCAGCTGCAGATACGCCCAGAATGTTCTCAGCTACCATCTCATAATTGAAAAGTGTCACTCTGAGGGGGAAATGGCCACTCAAGGCAGAGACTGTAGCAGACTGGTGTTTGTCAAACTACATCTTGATATTTTTTAGACTGGTTCCTGCTGAACTTTTCCCCTTCCTTCTGATTGCTTCTCTGCTGCTTACCAGCACCATGGGGAATTGGTGTGGCTACTTTGTTATTGAAATATGTTGCTTGGATTTTCTTCTTTTTTGCCTTCTCTTTCTTGGAGGGGGAGAAAAATGATCATGGAGTAGACACTGAAGAATTCAATCCAATGGAAGTATTCCCAAGATAGCAATAATTTGTTTTTAAACATAGAGCCCCAGGTATTTTCTTTTTAATAACATCCTGTAATACAGATTTTTTCTGATTTTTTTTTCTTCTCTTTGTTTAGAGCCCTGGTGATAGAGGTTATTAAAACTATCTTGTTGAAATTGTGGGGGAAGTTGGGATGATCAAGTTAACAGGGAGCACAGAACTTTGTGACTTTGGTGCTTCATAGCCCAGGCATGCTATATATATCTGTCCACATGCTCTTCAATCAGGAAAAAACATTGTTTGATTTGCTTCGAATCAACTTTGACTTTCCCTTTCTTGCATCCTACTCTGAAACATAATATTTGGTGTTTTAGTTACTCCTAGCTGAAGCCAGCCAACATGATTCAAGTCCTGCTCCTTCCTAGATTGATGATAATAAGTAAAGCTTTTAATGTTTCTGATTTCTCATTTTCTCATTCCTAAAATGATATCTAGCTCACAGGAAAATCACCAATATTTACATTAGGGGATTACTGAAATTATCAGATTAAATGGTGAATATTAAAATGTTTAATAAGACCAAGTACTAAGGAAAGAGTTTTCAGTTGTTCCTGGTCATCGTTGATCATTTTTCCATATAATTGCGGATGCTTCTTATTCCAAGTTATATGGTTGCTCAAGACCAGGGAGAGAACTTCCAGCCAAGTGCCCATCCTATTCTCAGTTACCATACTTCATGTAGCGCTTCTCATTGAACCTCCATAATAGATCTGGCTATAGCTAAACTGGCCTTGTTACCAAAAACTGAAAATCTCCTGAATTCCTCTTCCTCTGTGATTTTTTTTTCCACACCAGCTGGGCATTCTGCTATGCTCTCTTTATATTCTCTTGCTGAAATCATACCAAGCCTTGCCTGTATTCACCATCTTGATTTTCTTTCATAGTTCTTCCTGGTTATTCTCTTCCCATACCTCCAACTTCACCCTTTCCTAAACATTTGTGATATATACAAGTGGACTTATTTTGTATCTTTTGTATTGATACTTATCTTTGCTTTACATCTTTAGCTAAGCAGAACATTGTAAGCTGGGTCAGCATTAGTCATTCAATTCTTTCCTAATATATAACTCTTTTTTTTTTTTAAAGTATTGGCATGGAAGGCATGGCAAATAGGTTTCTCTTGAGGGAGAGGTTAGGTCCTAGAGGGGTGAGTGGTTTGTTATGAAGTGTAAAGAGAGCAACAGATACTTAAGGGAGTCTGTGCTGCACTAGCATGAATGTGGCACTTCATGGAACCTGGTCAGACTCATTTGAGCTCAAGTCTCAGCTCTACCATCTTCTAATTCTGTGAACCTGGTTAAGTCTCCTAATCCCCTAGAGCCTCAGTTTTCTAATCTGTAGACTGAATATAACAATAGGATGTAGCTCAAGAAGTAATGTGTAGGGGCACCTGGGTGGCTCCGTCAGTTATGAGTCGGCTCTTGATTTCAGCTCAGGTGTGACTTCAGGGTTCTGGGATCAAGCCCCACATTGGGCTCCTCACTCAGCTCAGTGTCTGCTTGGGATTCTCTCTCTCCCTCTCTTCCTCCCTTCACTCTTTCTCTCTCAAGAGAGAGTGTGTGTACAAGTAGAGAGAGCAGGAGAGGGAGAAGCAGGCTCCCCACTGAGCAGGGAGCCTGATGTGGGGCTTGATCCCCCGAGATCATAACCTGAGCCAAAGGCAGATGCTTAACTGAATGAGACACCCATGTGCCCCAATAAAGAGAATTTATTATTTTTAATTTTTAATTTTTTTAAAGATTTTATTTATTTATTTGACAGACAGAGATCACAAGTAGGCAGAGAGGCAGGCAGAGGGGGGGGGGGAATCAGGCTTCCTGCTGAGCAGAGAGCCCGATGCGGGGCTCGATCCCAGGACCCTGGGATCATGAACTGAGCCGAAGGCAGAGGCTTAATCCACTGAGCCACCCAGGCACCCCAAAATCTTTTTTTTTAAACAAGTAACCTGTGAAATGGCAGAAGAACTGATCCTATAAATATACAATAATGTTTGTAAAGCACATTGTTAAAAGAATAAGCTGAATAAATGTAAACTGTTATTTTTAGGAATAGGGTAGCTTTATTCTCTAATCTATTACATTTTCTTCTTGCCGACTGGGCTGTGAATGTGATTAGACAGTAAGCTCCTTTGAACAGGGACCATGTCTAGACTGTTTACTGCTGAGACTCCAACACCTAGGGCAGTGCCTGAAAGTTAATAGGTGTTCAGTAAATATTTGATGATTTAATAAATGGATTGAATAACAAAGAAGAAGTTAAAGAAATATTCTAAAAAGGCTCAAATGCTGTCAGTATCATTAAGCCCTCATTATTTCAAGAACACTGGCTATAATGCAATTGGTTGTCAGTGAGTATAATTGGAAGAAAAATAATACATATTTCAAGGAGTAGGGAAAGATGGAACCCATACTGGCTAAAAGGTAATTGGAATCTGAAAGTTGATTTATCTGGCCTTCCTCTTACCTGAATGCAATGCAGATCTTAATTGAAACATACACTTCCAGGAACAAAGAATAATGAGCTGCTTGCTGAAATGTCACTCCTGTGAAAGAGAGCAAATGTGGTCCCATGAGGGATACCTTTCTTCCCAGGCAGTGTGGGCTCAGCTATATCGACCAGGAGAGAACTAACAAAATGATGGAGGCCTTGGACAGGGAAGGAATGATTCCATTGATGGTGATCTGAGCAGGCTTTGCAGGGAAGAAGGCATCTGACCTGGGTTTTCATAGGGTTGAGAGAGGGACCCAACAGGTAGGAGCATACAAAGATTATAAATCATATTTCTGCAATCCACTTTCTGGATACATGGTATTATTTTTACTTTGGTTTATATTTAACCTCTTTTTAAACTCCAGTTTCCTTATCTAACAGATGGGGAAAAAATAATGCTATATCCTTCATAAGATCATTGTAGGCATTATATGAAAAAAAAAAGCATAAAATCATTTGGCATGGTTCCTGGCACAGAGTACATACAAAATATAAGCAGCTGTTATTATTGATGTTATTATTATACTTGAGTTCGCATCCCAGAGGACAAAGCAGCATAAACTAAGGGTATAAAGAACCTATAAAATGCAGATGTTAGAAGCCAGCTTTGTTTTTTGACAAAATGCAAAGGGAGATTTAGATGGAAAAGTAGGTATGAATCAGATTGATGAGGGTGTGGAATGTGGTTCTAAAGATTTGGGGCTTTAATGGCAAGAGTGAGAAAATAGAGATATTTTTATTTTCTGTCAGTCTGAGGGCTTATTTCGGCATGAAGCGGACTTTCAATGCCTGTAAATCAATTCATATAGGTGACCTGGCCCCAAATTCTCAGTCTGAGAAGGAGCCGTTGCTTGTGGAAGGATTTATTCCCTAGCCAATCTTCTACATTTTCCTGCCAAAATGAGGACCTCTTTCATTGTGTGATGGAGAGAGAACGCCACATGTAATTAGAGGGAATGAGCAGAGAGGAAGAGAAAAGGCAGGGAGCGTGCCACCGTGCTGGCGGAAGTCTCCCAGGAACAGAAGGTGATGTGTTGTGACAGATGCCTTTGTTATGTTGTTTGTTAAACACTGCATGGCTACATTTTACAACATTTTCGAATATGCCCCTGCGTTCCCTGGGCATTTTGGCAACAGAGAAAAGAAACTATTGGGTCTAGGGACAGGGAGAGAGACGTGGAGGGTGTAGTGCAAGGAGGGGCTAGAAATGCCAATAGAATGGGATTTGAGTTCAAAGTCACCTTCACCTAAATATACCACCCTCATGCAATCACTGCCTGCACTGGGGTCTGAGAGCCATTGCTTAGGAGGAAAGTTCATTGTGTCCAATTAAATTCAAATCAAAAGGAGATCTGAATACCAGCAATGTGCCTAACTGGAGATAGAAATAGGATAAACACTATCCCTACTCTCAAGGAATTCACCCACCAGTGGAGGAAATTAGGCAAACCCATCTCTCTCTCTCTCTCTCACACACACACACACACACACACACGTGCGTGTGCGCACGCACATGCGCATGCACACACACACATATGCAACACACAAAGTCAGGTGCAAAGAGATTTTAAAAGAACCAGAATGCATTCAAGTTTAAGGAAAGGAATATAGCATGGTTATACTAGGCTACATTCCCTGATAATAGTCCAATTACACTAGGAATGAAGTACTAAAAAATTTACTAAAGTATCTTAAACACTTGAACATTAAGTTAAATTTATATATCTTTTTATCAAATAGGAAATCAAAAGTCAACATACATGCCATCTAGAAAGCAATATAGAGCATAGCAAGCGAAGTCCTAGTGGTAGATAACTTCACCATTGAAGAAGATAGTAAGATATGGAAAGAAAGTACTCATTTAGAGCAATTAAGAAAAACAAAAGAAGAACTAAACAATAAAATCACATACTTTGCACAGGGAATTAATAAAGATAAAACCTGAAATCAATGAAATGCAATACAAAAATTGTAGAAAAAAATATATGGGCACATAAACCAATTCACTGAAAAGGCAAGTGAAGCAGATAAACTGCTTGTTGCCTTAATTAAGAATTAAACAGAAATCAAAATATATTAAAAATCAAGAAATTTTAAGGTGGTAAAACAGAAATGTAAATGTGATCAAGAGATCACTGCCTACATTTTATAGGAAGATTTCAAAAACCTAGAGCAAAAAGATGCTTTCCTAGGAATCTGTAAATCTTTATAATTGACCTCAAAGAAATAGAAAACATGATTAAACCAAATCCACTAAAAGAGACAGAGCATATGATTAAGTAGCTACCATTAAAATAGACATCAGAAAAAATAGATTCAGAACTGAATCTAACTCTTAAAATAATTTCAATATTATTAAAATATGCTACTCCCTAGAAAATACATCATCTAAATTTACTTTATGAAACTACAGAGCTTTAAAGCTAAAACCTAGTCTAATGCTAATTAGAAAATTGTGGGCTAATTCATACACACACACACACAGAATCAAGCAATGAAACTACAATGGGAATAACAAATTTATTCCTAGAAATTCATAGGTGATTCAAACTACTGACCAGTCTACCACACCACCAAATAAAAGGGTAAAAACCGTATGATTATATCAACACATGTTGAAAAAGCATTTGATAATAATTAGAAACTTTACTAAATAAAATTAGCATAAAGTAAAAGAACTTACTAACATCAAAATCCTATAGCACATATGGTCTATGGGAAAAATACAAGATCACTTAATTTCCAGTAACATTTTAGGCAAGAATAATTAGTAGTGTCATTATTCACATTTTCTTAAATGCTCTGGCAGACTCAGTATGTAAAGAAGTTAGGGTAATTGGTTAACAATAAGAGATTAGAGTAGCAAAAACAAAATTAATAGAATCACTAAGAAAATTGGGTAAGGCAATTGTATACCAGGAAAGATATTCAAGGGTCAATGTTCTTTCACTATACTAGCAATAAAAACAATTTTATTTAATTTATGCATTTATTTTTAAGAGAGAGAGCGTGTGAACAAGTGTGGGGAGGGGCAAAGAGAGAGGGAGAGAATTTCAAGCAAACTCTGCACTGAGCTACATGTAGCTGAATGTTGGGCTAAATCTCATGGTGGGGGAATCAGACTCCAGCTGAAATCAAGAGTGGGATGCTTAGGTACCCCACCAAAAACCCACTTTAGAATGAAGAAAATTTCCATTAACATCAGATACAAATATTGTATGTAATTTAAAAATAATTTTAACCATAGAAATCACAGTATCTATATAAAACTATAAAACCAACATATAAGTGATTTAAATTTAATTTCAAGTCATATCTTAAATAATAGTTTAACTTACATTTTTAAAATTATGCAATCACATTTAGACACCCAACAGGGATTTTGCAATAAAATTATACAATTGATAAGTCTATAAGTAGAGGAGGTGGCAAAGGAGAGCCTAAGAGTTTGTCCAAAAGAATACCGGAGAGAGGGGATTTATTTAACAGGTCTCAGAATGTGCTATAAAGCCAGTGCCACCTAACAGGTCTGGTGTCCTGTAAGAAGGGAAATGGAATGTGAGCTTCAGGGGAGCGGGCATCACTTGGGGTTCGCTTGTATATTCTGAACACATAGAAAATGCCCAAGAAATATTGCCTGAATTCATTTATGAAACGGATTGCAGAATTTGTACAAAGTACCTAGAAGTGGATCTTAATATACATGATTTATGAGAATTAAAAGGCATTTAACCAAAATATGATACTAATACAAATCCTAAGTAATTTTATAGTAAAATCATTCACGTTGGCACTATATTTGTGTGTGTATTCGTATAGGATTTGTACCACTATCTCTATGTCTATAATTAAATTACCCTATAAGTTCCACTTGTGTGCTTTACCGCAATCAACCTCCACCCTCATCTCTAAAAATAAGTTCTCCTGGTTTTAAAACTGTAGATTTGTTTTCCCATAGGAATTCTTCAGATGCCATTAATCCTTATTTGAAAAGATAATGACAGTTATATACTAATATAGTTAATAACAATAATGATAACAGTAATAATAAATGTTATTTCACCTTCTCAACTCAAAGGGTCCATAGGAATTTAGACCAAATGATCATCATCATCATAATAATAGCAAGCAGATTTGGGGTACTTACTATGAGCTAAGGGCTTTATATTCATTTTCTTATTTTTTTTAAGATTTTTTTTTTTTTTTTAGGGTGCCTGAGTGGCTCAGTTGATTGAGCATCTGATTCTTGATTTCAGCTCAGGTTTTGATCTCAGGGTCATGGGCTTGAGCCCTGCATTGGGTTCTCCAGAGTCTGCTTGCCCCTTTTCTTCTGTTCCTCCCCCGACTCTTTCTCTCAAATAAATAAATAAAATCTTTTTTTAAAAAAAAGCTTTTATTTTTTAAGTTCTCTCTACACCCAATATGGGGCTTGAAACTACAGCCCTGAGATCAGGAGCTGTATGCTGTACTGACTGTGCCAGCCAGGCCCCTCTCATTTTATTATTTGAGTCACACAAAGCTATATTGAATAAATACTATTATTTGGTTTAAAACATACATAATTTGAAGCTTATAGAGATGAAATATTTTCTCAAAGACACCCAACCCAGAGGCATTAGAGGCATGCCTCAAAACCCATTTTGGTGTGATCATCCATAGTCTGATATTTCTACACTACAAGTCACTGTCAGGATTAAGTCAGATAATGATTATAAAGTATTTTAACATGCGACCTGCTCCAAAATAAGTGCTTAGGAAACAGCTAACCACAGCAATAAGGACAAAGTCACACAGCCTTCACAGTGATGTTGCCAGGTATGTTTATTAACCTCGGGTTTGCAGTTGGGAAATAATGAGGCTCAGGGAGGTTAAGTTACCTGCTGGGTTTACACAGCTTCATGGTAAAGGCAGAATCGACCTCAGTCATTTCTATCCAAAGCCTGTATCCTTAGTCACCGTGCAGATGTGGGTTCACCTACAACTACAGCACGGTGAGGCTTTAAGCAACCCATCTTACCTCCCTGTGCCTTGGTTGAATAATCAGCTTTTTTGAGAGCCATAATCTCTGCTCTATTTCTTCAGGAGGAATGTGGGAGAAAGGTGAAGGAGCTTTGAAATAAGTACATCATAATGCAGATGATTGCTTATTGTTTCCCCTAGCAGTCCACAAGGTGGCAGATATAACAATCAGGTCACCATTACCTCCAACAAATAGTCATTTCAGAGTTAAGAAGAGAATTGTGTGCTTTGACACATTCTTGTATAATGGTTTCATACATTGTTTAATTTTCCTGAAAATGGGCTTTATCTGCCTGGTGAATGATTCTTGTTTCCTTATTTTCACAGCATTAATGACAGAAAAGCAGAGCAAGCTATTTTTTTGTCATTTTGGAAGATGGAGGTAGGGTGGATAATGGAGACAGAGAAAGAAAATTAATGTTTTCATGGTGCCATTTTTTTTTAAAGATTTTATTTATTTATTTGACAGACTGAGATTACAAGTAGGCAAGAGAGGCAGGCAGAGAGAGAGAGGAGGAAGCAGACTCTCCGCGGAGCAGAGAGCCCGATGTGGGGCTCAATCCCAGGACCCTGGGATCATGACCTGAGCCAAAAGCAGAGGCTTTAACCCACTGAGCCACCCAGGCGCCCCTTCATGGTGCCATTTTAAGCAGTCACTTGAAAGCAAAAATCGGTAACTACCAACTTCTGGGATGCCATGAATCTTTGCATGGAGAGGAGGGCAAAGTCAATTCAGAAGATCCCAAGTCGGGGCACCTGGGTGGCTCAGTCGGTTAAGCATTTGCCTTTGGCTCAGGTTGTGATCCCAGCTTGGCGGAATCGAGCCCTGAGTTGGGCTCTGTACTCAACTGGGAGTCTTCTTCTCCCTCCCCCTGCCCTTGCGGTCTTGCTCTCTGTCTGTCTGTCTCTTTCTCAAAGAAATAAAATCTTAAAGAAAAAAAAAGAAGAAGAAGATCCCAAGTTATAACCACACTATTATATCTGCCAAGGGGAAGTTTCTCTACCAACTACCACTTGGCCACATGGCTCTCTAGTGGTCATGAGGCCCCACTTCATTCCAAACTCCCTCTAAATGTTTCATGTCTACTTTTTCCTGCCTCTGTAATTCTGTTTCCCCAGTATCCCTCTTGATGTATCCTGTTTGACCTCTCTCTCCTGTGTGCTCACTCCACTTACCAAGATTCACTTCAAAAATCACAGATCCCTCCAGACTCTCTTTATCTAGTCTTGAGTGTGATATTCCTCATTTCTTCAACTGTACTTTATTTTCATTAATGGCATATCATCTGTTTTGCATGGTAAGATAACCTTTTCTCATTTTAAAACTATAATAATAAAATATATCCATTTAAAATATGTAAGAAATACGTAAGTAGATTATAAATAAAAGTGCTATCAAAGTTCTTCTCATCCCACTTCCATCTGCCAAAGTACCTTGTTTTAACTTTTTTATAGTTTCCAAAATTTTTATGTGCATTTAAACGTTCCCCGTACTCTGAAGGTACTTTGAAATGAAAACCAGTGTTCTGGCCATGGATATATATTTTGGGTAATAACAAGGATTCTAAGGAAAAATAAAGCGAGGAAAGGGAATCAAGCTGATAAGAACAAACTCTGCCTGGGGAGGCAACACTCATGTAACAGAAGCAGGATTATTCCTGGAAGTGAGTTACAGAACTTCAGGGAGAGAAAAATTGGGGGTCTTAAGGAGTCAAAACTACTTTATAGGACTGTCATTTGTCAAGACAAGCACTGCAGAAAGGGGCAGATGCATTAAGACGGTAACTGTGGGCATATAGATGAGGATAGATGATAAGCCGGGCACTTGGGTGGTTCAGTAGTTAAGCATCTGAGTCTTGATTTTGGTTCAGGTCAGGTCATGATCTCAGGGTTGTGAGATCGAGTCCCAGGTCTGGCACCATGATGGCCATGGACCTCGCTTAAGATTCTCTCTCTCCCCCTGCCCCTACTGCCCCCACACCCATGCATGCATGTACACATTGTTTCTCTGTCTCTCAAGACAGACAGACAGAAAGAAAGAAAGAAAGAAAGAAAGAAAGAAAGAATACACAATAAGCAACGACAAAGGAGCAGAGATGAACAGAGTTGGGGGGGAGGGCATAAGAAGGAGGTTCTCTCCATCTCTTCCGTATCTCATCAACTGCAGACCCTGACTGTTGTAACTCAATGGTACTTCTTGTTCCCTTTATTCTTTCAGTCACATCGTACTCCAGGCCCAGTGTATTCATCTCTTGGTCATTGTTTCCTGGTTCCTTCTGTATTTGGTTAAAAAATCAATATCCATCCATGTATCATGCCAGTAGTTACTCCTGAGAACTGCCCCAAACATACCACTTTCTTAACACATGCGCACACACACACACACACACATACACGCACACCTATACACACTCACACATACAGACATATATTTGTACAGACGTATGAAATGAATACATACTTATGTATATTTCAGCTTTCTTTGGATATTTACATTAATTCAAAAATAATATACTCTTGGGGCATTTTCTTAATTTTTTTTTTTTTTGGCAAAAGCTACTGATTTAATGGAGGAGGTTGAAGACTTAACTCTATTATCACACTCCTAAAACCCACCTCCGTACTCTTCTGAATAAACATCCCTTAGATTCATTACTGCACGTAGCTGCCTTACAATGTGGAGAAATTTTATATTATTTAACTATGTAGATAATGTTCTCAGCTATGACATATGTTCTCAGCTATTTACTATGATTGCATTTTCTTTCTTTTCCAACTTTTCCCCTCTGTAATTGAGAATTGATTTTCATTTTCATTTACTTAGTTTTCATGTATTGTTTTATTCTGAAATTTCCCAACAAAGCTAACCATAGACCTCTTACTGCAGTCAAACACCACAGTGTGGAGGTATGTGTTTAGAAATATCTCCGTCTGGAATTTTTTGACCTGCTCAATTCTGGACTTAGTTCTTCTCTAGCAGGAATTCAGAGAATTGTCTTATTCTTGTTTCTGAATTGAATCTCCTGTTCTAGATTCCACAGCTTCTCTTTCTTGGCTTATGCTCTTCTTTGTTGGACTCTATCTTCAAAATCTTTTTGCACTGGAGATATATTTTTGAGCTCGTGCATGTCTAAGAATGTCTTTACTCTAATCCACGATGATGGATTATCTGTATTTAAAATCTTTTGTGTTTTTGGAAATAATTTCCCCTGAGGATTTTGATGAGATGCTCCTGTAGTCACCTAATTTCTGTGGTGCCAATGTCATTCAGATACTTGATCATTGTCTATGGTGATGCAGATTCATTGAACAGAAGAATGATGCTTCTTTTTATGAGAGAGGTTAAAGGCTCTTATTTTTCCCTGCATCCTTGAAAATTTACCCAAAAGTGCATTGGGATGAGTATTTTTTTCCCATTGTTTCCAATGAGAACTTGTTGGACTCCTTCAATTTTCTGGATATTTCCTGAAATTTATATTCTAACCTAGCTATTTTTTTTTAATTTTACACTAAAAAAATTCAAAGCTGATTATTTTTGAATTCTCTGATTTTTTTTTAACAGAACATGCTCCAATTCCAGTGAGCATACTGATCAAATGTGCATGTATATATACTCGATTATTTCCATTTCCTTTGTAACCTTCCTAACTAGTCTCTCTCCATCAATCCTTACCCATGTAGAGTGAACTCTCAATATAGCCGTCAGAAGGATCCTTTAAAAATTGATCTATGTCTGTAGAAAAATGACTTCCTCAGCGATCAAGTCATCACTACCAAAAAGGCAAACAATGCCAAAATGTGTAGAGCAGAAAGTGAGAAATTACCTAAAATTCTACCACTAGCAACAATGGTCATTACTATTTGGTGGCTCTTGCTCCAGATCTCTCTCTAGGGATGACACAGGTGTATATATTCCTATCCAGGGACTATAAAGAAATACATAGATTAGTAGGAAAACAGATAAATAAAAATGTGATGCTGCTATGGAGGGTATTTTAAAATAAAGTGACAAATGTAGTTTTACTTGAATTTAACATTAAGAAAAACATACTGAAATAAACATGAAAAAATGACAAATGTCAAATACATATTTTTTTCACCTCAAGGAGATATTAGCATCAAAAATATCTCTAGAGTTAAGGGGAAAAATAAGAAGACATTTTAAGTTGTTAAAATCTTTAAAAAAAAATAAAGGGATACATTTCTATTTTATACCTATCTATTGACTCCCTGCTATAAGGAAGCTAGCGTCCCCATACTCTCTCCTTTTTTGTCTCCAGTCCTTGATTTCTCATATACTATTATTAGTAAGGTTTACAAATTTACGTGTTCTTGCCTGAAACTATAGTTTTCACCGTTGTTTCATTTTAATTGTACATTGAGTAGGAATCTGAGTTCACCCCTGATCCTGTTCCCATGGCTTCTTCATTTTCAATTACTTAGCCATCATTTATCATTTTGTTTACCTGATTTCATCTTCCAGAAGCCTTTTGTTTTTAAAAACTTTGATAATATATTTTCTTTAACCCCATCTATTCAAGATACCATTATCATAGTATATAATCAATATAAAATTATTCATGGATTTTTAAAAATTCTGTTTTTCCTACTAAGTCTCTGAAGTTGGGTATGTGTTTTGTCTCTAGGACACATTAATATTTATTTATTTATTTATTATTGACATAAAATGTATTATTTGCTTCAGGGGTACAGACCTGTGAATCATCAGTCTTACACAATTCACAACACTCACCATAGTACATACCCTCCCCAATGTCCATGACCCAGCTACCCTATCCCTCCCCCACCCCTCAGCAATCCTTAATTTGGTTCCTGAGATAAAAGAGTCTTTTATGATTTATCTTCCTCCCTGGTCCCATCTTTCATTTTTTTCTCTCTATACCCCCCACGATCACCCACCCTGCCTGTTAAACTCCTCAATTCAGAGATATCATATGATAATTGTCTTTTTCTGATTGACTTATTCCACTTACCATAATACCCTTTAGTTCTGTCCACGTCATTGCAAATGGCAGGATTTTGAGGGGTGTTGATGGCTGCATAGTATTCCATTGTGTGTCTATACCATGTCTTCTTTATCCGTTCATCATTTGCTGGACATCTAGGTTCTTTCCATAGTTTGGCTGTTGTGGAAATTGCTAAAGAGCACATTTTAGACCCACTGGCCATAGTTCAAGTGCTCAGGAGCTACAGGTGGTTAGTGGCTACAGCACTGAGAAAGCATAGCCTTAGACCTTCTATTTCCTTTGTATCTCTTGTCCTTTTCCTATCTTGGTGGAATTCTACCCCAGTGGCTTATCTCAGTGGAAGGGTTCTGTCCTCACTGGGATGTTTGGGGTGTTAGCCTGTTTATCCATTTTTTTTCTGTTTGTTTTCATTTTTTACCTTGAGGTAATTGTAGATTCATGTGCATTTGTAAGAAGTAATACAGAAATTTTTCAAGGAAGAGATTAAGGGATCCTCTGTGTCCTGAGTCTATTCATGCTTCAGAATGTCTATATTCTGCTTTTATACTTATCAAACATAGGTGAGGTCATGTCACTCTTATGTTTAAAACCCTGCCTTAGCTCCCAGTTTACTCAGTAAAATCAGTGTCCTTTTCAAGGCTAACAAGCCATACATGTTCTGACCATTGGACACCACTCTGCTTTCTTCACCCCCCCTACCTTCAGCTCATTCTTTTCTGGCCACACCAGAACCATTCTCATCCCCACTTTTAAGACCTATGACTTTTCCTTCCACTCACTATCATCCATCCATCCCCTTCTATGGCCTACTTCCGTACCTTCTTCAAGATTTTGCTCAAACATTACCTTCCCAATGAAGCCTATCCTGACTACACTATTTACAATTAATTACCCCTCTCTACCAAATCAACATTCCCACTCCCTTGCCATGATGCTCACTTTATTTTCTTCTTTTCCAAGATGCTTTGGAATTTCTAACAGGCTATATAATTTACTTACTTATGTTTTTGTTTGTGTTTTTACTCCAAAAAGTAGAAAAATATTCTTCCAGTAACATCTTCAGTTTTTCACTATACCCATTTTAACAATTTCTTATGCAATTATCTCTACTCTACAGGTGAGGAAACTGAGCTTCCTAGAGTTGAAAAGACTTTATCATAAGATTGTTATTAATTAAACTGGATTTAATTTCAGGTTCCTCTGGTTCCAAAACCCAGGTTCTTTTGATTCTTCTAAAAGGGACTCAAAGATTGTTGACTCAAAGAGCAAATGGAGCTAATATATAACTCTTGTTTCCTCCTGATGAACATTAGATCTTTTTTTACTACTTCTTAACACAAATGATTTGTTCTGAATGTAATCCTAGTGAATTTAGGCAATGAGGAATCAACACCATTTCAATAAACTGGACATTGACATTTTTTGAATTGCTGTCTACTTTACTCCACTTTACTGGGTAATCACCCCTCTGTCCCATAATGCTGTGAGGTTTCCCACTGTCATCAATCATTCCTCCTCTGTTCATTGTAATACAGCCTTCACTTGGGGGCCCAGCTGCCAAATAAAAGGTCGTTTAATGGGTCCTTACTCTTTTGAGCACCATCCAAAGCTTCCTCTTCAATCAGCTTCTCAGGGAGAGATCCATGTGGGGGCAAAGAGGCAGGTCACTTCAGCTATGTTTCCATGGCAACCCATACATGAATGTGATCTTAGCCCATGACCTTGGACATAATGACCCTTAATCACATCCTCTATGCCCCTCAGGAGTCAGTGACTCATATGGCCATTTCCTGTGACCTGCTTTAATGGCACAACTTTCAAAAAGGTAGACTTCCTACCTCAAGCAGGCAGGGCCAATCAGCAATTACTTCAGGGCAGAAACTTAGAAAAGGGTCTTTGCAGGAATGCCAGAACAGCAGTAGATAAAATATGTTACTAGAACTCTAGGTGCCAAATAGACTACACTTGTTGGAATATATCAGCTTTTAATTAATCTTGACTGAATTCAGTCTGACCTAGTTCGTTTCTCAATCCCACACAAAGATAATGAGGATGAGACTATGGCTAAGGAGCAACCTTTGGAGGAATAAAGAATGTTGGGTTAAGTAGAAAGAGGGTACATTATGAGGTCAGATATAACAGGTGTTGAAATGAGAAAGTAATTTAGGGTTGGACTGATGTCTAGAAATATAATCACCAGGAAAATAGAGGTAGGCATCTTCTTTTTGGGAGACCTCCTGTTGAGCCAAGACAGAATTTGGATAATAATATTGCCTTTTACTGTGTGACTGTGTTTGCAAATGTTGGTTTTCCTATAGCTATATTTCCCTCTTTTTAAAATAGTGGTATTTAAAATACTGATATTCCTTCACTCAACATTTATTAAAACTCTATTGTGTGTCTTCATAGGGATAGTATATGAATTAAATATATAAGTTCATAGAAAGCACCTAGTTCAGGGCCTTGCACATGGCATATACCCTAAAAGTGATCATCACTATTGTTATCATTATTATTATTGTTGTCCAGTCCATTACAAAGAATAAATTCCTAACAGCCAGAATTCTAAAGAAGATTGCTTTAGAAGGTATAAAGCTCTCTTTCAATGGCCAAATCCTCATAGGCCATGTGGGAATGGGAAACAGGGGTGGTCGTAGTCATTGGAGGTTCAAATGTTAAGATTATAGATTAAGTGTTAAATATAAAATTCTGAAGACTCCTTCCAATTGGAAGGTGCCATGGTTCTGTGACATTTAGATTTTCCTCACTATTAACAATGGTCAAAGTGGGAATCAGCTCCCGTTTTCTTATTGTCAGTAAGTATGGAGTAACACCATAGGGTGTCACCAAAACAAACTGATAGGAAAATCCTAAGCCTTGTCTTTATGTTATCTCTAAGACTTTACCATCTGAGACCTATAAATTCTATCTAGCTCAATTTTTCATTTGTCTGTCTTACATATGTCACTATCTATTGATAGTAATATCATATTACATATGCCCTTAATTCCCTTCCCTCCTGGTTTGCTTTATTCTGTATTCAATGCTCAAAAAAACAAACAAAAAAAAGTGAATGGTGAAGCCTAAATGCTATTTTCTGTCCCCACAATTTCCACATGGAATGAATTTATTTTTTCTTAATTTTTTTTATTTACTTGAGAGAAGAGATTGAGGTCATGAGCAGAAGGAGGGATAGAGGGAGAGGGAGGCAGGGAGCCCAATTCAGGACTTGATTCCAGAACCCTGGGATCTTGACCTGAGCTGAAGGCAGACACTTAACATCTGAGCTACCCAGGCTCTCTGGAATGAATTTCTTATTCCCTCATGGACATGTTCATTCATTTGGCACATAGTCCTCAACCTCTACTCTGCCAGGGGCTGTGTAGGGCACCAAGAATAAAAAGAGGAAGATCACCTGCCTTAAAACTATCATGGAACTTCAGCTTTACTGGGAGAAGCAAATATATTTTAAAAAGTTACAATAAGCAACTACTTTTGCCCACTTGGAATACCATGCAGCAGTAAAAATGCAAATAGACTAAATTTATACCTGCCCACATGACTACATCTCAGCTACTTAGGTGAGTGGGAAAAGGAGGTACGATGTCAGTATTCTTTGTTTTCTTACAATGGATTTATAAGTATAGCAAGGAACTCTAGAAACTAAATCCAGGAGAGTGCTTAACTCAAGATGAGATTGAAAATGAGAGTAAGAAATGGAATGTAGCAGAAGCACATGAAGACTTCAATATTTTTAGGGAAATTTTATTTCTTACTTTGGAAGATATATATATATATATATATATATATATATATATCTATATATATATAAAATTAAATTAAAATATTTATTTATTTATTTATTTATTTATTTATTTATTTATTTATTTTCAGGAATAGACCAGACCTACTAAATCTGAATCTTCAGGGTGGGCTCCCCAAATCTGTGTTTAGGGGAGTTTTCTAGAGGAATCTTATATTAGGAATATATATGTATACATATATTCCTACAAAAAGATATTATAGATTATAAAAGGTGTTTTAAAGGGCACTATGACATTAAGTCAAAGTCAGGAGTACCTGACTTGAAAGAGACCGTATAACAGGAGTGGCTTTTCTGTGTCTCTGTGGAAACACCCATCAGAAGGAATTAAGCAGATAAAGTGTGGGAGTTAGTTGCAGAAAGGAAAAGTTCTCTGCTAAATGTATCTATTTCTTATTAACCACCTTATTTGCATTTTGATATAAATTTCCAAACTGAAACCTATTCCATCTCCTCAATTGAAACAGGAAGCCCCTTAAGCAATTGAGTCTTATTTGTCTTTATATCTGTTAGAGCACTGAGCAAATTTTTTGTTATGCTGAATTGGACACTAATAAAAGTAGATGTCTAGGACCTCGTGTAACTTGAGTGTCATGAATATGTTAAATATTAATTATATGTATAATTTTTATTTATACTTCATTGACAACTAATCCAAGCTTATGAGATTTTTAAAAATTTATTATTATTATTATTTGTTATTATTGCTAACTGAAATAACAAGCTTATGAGATTTTAAAAGTAGTCTTTTTTTGGCAGTTCTCCACCCTCTCTGTAGCATCCAATATTTTATCTGGGTTTCCAATAAAGTCATGAAGTATATCTTTGGATCATGCCCTTCCCTCCGTGTGAAATATATTTTCTTTTTTTAAAATAGCACATGCAAAACAGATAATCATATCAAAAAATGG
>PISX010022523.1:0-32442 GCA_004024625.1 Mellivora capensis | reverse complement strand
GTTGAGGGAAATTGTGGGGGAGATGAACCATGAGAGACTATGGACTCTGAAAAACAACCTGAGGGTTTTGAAGGGGCGGGGGGTGGGAGGTTGGGGGAGCCAGGTGGTGGGTATTGTGGAGGGCACGCATTGCATGGAGCACTGGGTGTGGTGTAAAACTATGAACTCTGTTACGCTGAAAAGAAATTAAAAAAAAAATCATTGAAGTTTAAAATATTAAAAGTAGAAATGTACATATGCTTAAAATGTAATCATACATAAACAAAAGTATATACAGATTTAACATATAATAAATATTATACCATCATTCTGTAAAAAACAAAATGTGCTGGATATTGTAAAACTTGCTTGGTAAATGGTAATAAAAGCACTGAGATGGGGGATGTCAAAAGTAATATATGGATATATATTGGATATACAAAAGTAATATATGGAGAATATATGGATATATAAACCAGGATAAGTTTGAAACCTATTTGGAAAGCAGAATAGGCTGACCTGATTTCCAGTTTTTTTGAGGTTGCATCTGTCAACTCTGTGGACATTGCCGGGAAAGGAATAAATGCCAAATTTGGCAGAGGACACAGAAGTCCACTGCTATAGGCAGGAGACAATTTTGTTTAGACTTAGACTGATCATATCAGAGACATGAAATTTTTTTGGTTGGGATATATGACTATAGTTTCCAGGATGATGCTGATTCCCAGCCCTTCATCTATTGTTTTATTTCTAAAACATCTGTCTGGATCCTTATTACTTCCTTTTCTGTCAGGTAATTTGACATACTATACCTCTTACATAAAAGTGAACCTAGTCATGAGCAGAGATTAATGAAGATCTCATTAAAGAGGAACCATCTGAGCTGAGATATAAAGGTTGAATAGAATTTTAACATGTAAATATGTTATTATATAAATGACTTCATCCTGTCTCATGACAACAACTTGAATTTGCATATCATTTTTTAACTCTTGCAGAAGATTAGAAAATCATTTAAGTCAGATGGCCATACCTTAGTTTAGATACCCAGGTGATAATGAACCCTCTCTTCTGGATCCGGCAAATCAGACTTAAAAATGTCAGAATACATTTCACTTCTAATTAAGTGTTTCTGTCATTCCTGCTCTTCACATCTACCAGTATGCAAATGAACTTCTCATCTCTTTGCTTTCAAAAACTCCTTGTACACAACTCTCCTTTGTTTGTTTGTTTTTTATTTTTTTATTTTTATTTTTTAAAGATTTTATTTATTTATTTGACAGAGAGAGAGATCACAAGTAGGCAGAGAGGTAGGCAGAGAGAGAGGAGGAAGCAGGCTCCCCGCCGAGCAGAGAGCCTGATGCGGGGCTCGATCCCAGGACCCTGAGGTCATGACCAGAGCTGAAGGCTTTAACCCACTGAGCCACTCAGATGCCCCCATTTGTTTTTTTTAAAAAGTTACTCTCACCTTTTCTTCTGCCTATAATTGTATCGTAACCCATAGTGATACTGCTCTTATTACAGCAAAGACTGCGTACATGTACTTCTCCTTCAAACCTTCTACCCTGATACTTCTACTGAGGGGCCTTCTCAGTTTTCTTGGAATTTCTTTTTTTTTTTTAATATTTTATTTTTTCATTTGACAGAGAGAGAAAGAGAGAGAGAGAGCAGAAGCAGGGGGAGCAGGAGAGGAAGAAGCAGACTCCTGACTGCTTCAGTCAGGAGCCCAGTGCAGGACTCAATCCCAGGACCCCAGGAACAATGCCTGAGCTGAAGTTCATTTAATCAACTGAGCCACCCAGGCACCACTTTCTTAGACTTTCTGTGGTAGTAGTTGTGGTAATGACTGTGCCTTTACCTGCCAGGACCACTCCCAGATCGCTGGTACATGATTTTCTTCACCTACAAACATTTTGGACTCCAAACTTTGTATCTCTCACCTTTTTTCAATTATCCTGAATATCTACTGTCTTCACCAACCCATATATAGTTAAATCTATATATGATGTTGTAGAATATTTTTCTTTACACAGGTCCTGGCAATCATCTACAGATGTGAACTCTACTGAGAACTCTTCTGAGACTTTAAGATTCTTCAAACTCCTTAAGACAATAACATTTTAACTTCCTTTTATACTGGGATGACCTTAATTATTGCAAGGCACGGAATTTAATTTCTATTACTCCCTCTTTCATAGCATTGTTACTTGTCCTCTCTTTTATTCCAATTCCCATCCATATGCTAAACATACATGTTTCTTTAAAAGCATTTACTTTTAAATGAAATTTCCCCGATGTGTTCATTTCCTAAATTGTATTGCCACTAAAACATAAATGTCAAGTAAAAGTTTATAAAAACAGGAAAAAATGCTCTATAGAAGAAAAATGGTCTCATAACACAGCAAACCTACAATAGTACAGTGCAGGGACCCCAGCCCCCCAAAAACACCTGAGGCTTGTTTTAGATTAATTTTTTTCTGTAGTAAGAATACTTCAAGAAGTTATGAAAGAGATCCTCTAAAAATGAACCCATAGAAAGAATGCCATACAGTTGGAAAACATTTTATTCTCTTTACATAATACACCAAATGTATAAGAGTATTCTAGGGGTGAGTTGGGCTTCTTTAACATATTGCATGCATATCTAACATGTGCAGAGTAGAATGCCAAGAAGGCACTCAGTTTTGTGCTTGTGATAGATAATTTTCTTGTAAGCTATGATATATTCCAAACTACATATGTTCATTCATATCTGTGTTTAGACTACTATTAAGCAATGTGACTTACTATGACAATAAATTCATTCTTTGTCTGCATTTCTCTTTGGTAACCACCAGACCCATATGACGACTGAGTGTCTGAAATGGGGTTAGTCCAACTGAATTTTTAATTTTGTTTAATTTAAATTAATTTAAGTATAAATTTACATAGCCACATCGTTAGAAAAGTTCTAGAGATATAGCCTTGCAATTATGGGGCATAAAGTAGAATTTGAAAAGCTCACTCAATGTTACCAAAATATTTTCTCTGCCAAGCATTTTCTATTTTCACCTACATATATGACCTTTTCTCCTCTTTAACAAGTTCAGAACACCTCTATTAAACACAAGCAAAAATCAGCAATAATAGCAAAGCTTAAATTTTATCTTGACTCAGCTCTTAGTAGAATGGTTATTTTCTGACCCTACTTTATTCAACTTTGACTGCTGATCAAGTCCTTACCCCGTTACAATGTGGATTTTAGAGTCATTTATTTCTTATTTCAAAAATACTTTTTTAAGAATCTATTTGTATAATTTTTGGCAGTCTAGGTGTATAATATATTGGTTCTGTCTTCAGAAAGGGAGTGATCTAAAGAGAAAACGATGAATTTGCCTTGGAACTCCATCTTTTATATTGTAAGCATCTCATTTTATCACCATTCTGTGAGCTATTGAAAGTTTTAGTGTTGAATGGTGTGTCAGCTTCTGAATATATAATGTTTTTGTTTGTTACAGATCTTTGAGTTACTCTTCAAGGTATAAGGGATCAAATCTTTAAGGTTATCATCACAAATAATGGCAAATTGTTAATATTGATTATAGGTAACAAAAATAATGGTGTAGTACTTAGTATTTTACTACAAATTCATAATTTCATGGTCTTAATTACATGAGAAATTAAGGAAATCTTTGATTCTTAACATGTTACTATCCTTATAATAGGCATCTTAAAATTTGAAACTAATTTTGCATGAATAATACTGTATTGGTTAAAGTACAACATTCCAAACTAAGTTAACTGCTTTGGCGATAGGGAAGTATATAGGTATATTGTTGGTCAAGTGTAGAAGTTCATGTACATGAACAGAAAGATGGAAAATTTCAGCTGGGAAGATACTTTTGCAAATCCAAAAACAAATGGCAATTTAAAAATTTTGTAACTTTTATAATATTAAAATTGATAATTCCATTATTCTGTGTGGTATGGTGTAAAAAATAGACTTTAAATCAAAAGGCCTGGGTCTGAGTCCTGAATTTGTTTTTATCAGTTATGTTACTTCCATTTCCTCTTTAGCAAGAAATAGATTGTAATAACACCTGGCATACCTGTATTCCAATCTTGTTGCCTGGGTCTCATTGCTATGTTCTAAAATAACACTTACCTGTCTTCTTATTTGTTGTTCTCATTGATACTATCCATCTAAGCATCTCTAATGGGAAAGGCAGTAATGCTTCATTTAGATGGTACTGCTTCTTATAACTCCTAAAACATCGCCCAGATAATTTCTTGGAGAGAGAAAGTGGGCCGGAGATGGAAGAAATTTCTTTATCCATTGCAAATCTGTTTACTTAAACAACTGAATGAATAGAATCCATACGGACTACATGCAGAGAGCAAAGCTGCCCCTTTGTGCTTATTGCATGATGTCAGGAAATGGAAAAAGGAAGAGAAAGGGAAGATGCCATCTTGGTCCTTGCCTTTAATGCAGATTTTCTCCCACTCCGCAGTGAATGTGCCCTGAGTATTAACGCTCTTCATTCAGACACCCCTTAAGTCATTGGAGAGGCTAGTAAAAGGAACAGTTCAAAGGAAAAATTATCTTCCTAAATATGGAAAGAGGGTGGGTGTCTTATCAACTAGAGTATTAAACAGAAATATAAGGGATGACATTACCTAATATAAGTGAAATGATACAAAATTATAAAAAAATTAAAATTACTACAAAATATTAATAGTTTGTGTTCTTATTTCTTGACAATAATGTAAAGTATAGAAAGAAGAAATTGTATTTACAACTTAAAGGAAGTATTAGAGATTATCCTGAAAAACAGACAAAGTTACACTACAGGGACATAATTATAAAAATATTAATTGAGAACACTGTCTTGAGACAGAACAGATCAAGTATCCACTTTTCCCCTAAACGCCTGGATGATAGTTGATAATCCTATCAGTGCCCTGAATCTTCTTTGTTTTTTTTTCTTAAAATGAAATTATTCCACTTGATAACATCTGATTATCAATTTATTTGTCTTTAAAATGTTAAGCTTTCAACTATTAAAATGTTAAGCTTTCAACTATTTCAAAAGCTAAAAATGTCTCCAAATATTCTATGATCATGATCAATATTTGGTTAAGTGATAGACATCACACTGCATTTTCCCGTTTCCTCTCATTCCATAATAAAGACTTTTATTTTGTTAAACATTATGGACAGCTTTGAATAGAAAAGAAGTTATTAGAAAGAAAAGTGCAGAAGTGAGAAAGAGAAAAATGTAGAAGCAATGCATGCCACTTATCTTAGTGGTAGTGAAAAAAGGAGCAGATCATAATTTCTGTTGTCATACCACCAGTTGACAGCACTACCTTTGCTACCCACTAGCCTTTAGAAATGACTAAATTAACATCCAGTGATATAGTCAATTTTGGAAACCTTCAATGCATTAATTATCTTATCTATTGAAATGTCTTCCACATTTCAACAAAGCCTGAGTATAAATGTTGAATCTGAAGAATTGAGAAATATACAAAACTGGTAATAAAACGTTTATAAATTCAAGATACAAAAAAAACCCCATAAAACTGTACATTATAGAGTTTTGAAAGTGATTTGTTAATATGTAATATAATTTATTTGTTATAAATGGTACAAACCATCATAGATATGCTTGCCAGATTTGAGTTCCTGATCATTTCTTTGTGAGTATTCCAAAAAAGTATTTCCATTTATTAAATATAATGCAATCCATTCAACTTATTCAAAGAGCAGGTATTGAGCACGTACAATGTTTTAGGCATTTGCTAAGTACTAAGGATAATCAAAAGTTTAAGAAAACACAGAAAAATAGACTTCATTAGTGGGAAAGAAAGAAATTTTAAAAATTAAGAAAAAATTAACAATGTAGTAAATCCAGATTATAATTTTCATCATTAATTATGTAAAAATGTCAAAATCTGTTTGGATTTTTCATTGTATAAAATGTTTTATCAATTAAATGTAAAGAATCGGTTAACTGTAGTAACAGAGGAGTATCTTCAGAAAGAATGGGTCATGTTGCTAAACCTATTCTTGTCACCTGTTTGATTCTTACAGAAATGATAGTAGGTCCCAACATTGTTAATCAGTAAACTGAAAAATTCTTACAGACTCTCAAAATATTATGATTTCACATTTTCATGGAAACATTTCCTCTTCCTTTTTAAGGCACTGTTGATCTTTATTTTTCCCATCAACTCTTGAATGTTCTATCAATATTACTCTCTCTTTTTAATTAATCATAATTCAAAACCTAGCTCCTGTTTAGACCTATTATATTAATAAAATACCTGTTTTAATTTAGTGAATTAGTTCTGAGATTTTGTTCTAATCTTTCAACTGACTGCTTAAATCAAACGACAGTTATACCATTTTGTGGCATTGTAAAAGCATATCCTAACCCCCCTAATAAACATATTCAATATATACTGATTGTGAAATATTATTCATTTCCCATTTGTGACCTCACATTTTGTATGGCAGATCGGGGGCAGAAATAAATTATTAATCAGAATCCTCATTAAGCTAAAGGGATAGTTAAGGTTATTTCTGTTCCCCATCATATCAATTTGCCGATGTCATCTGAAAATCAAAACAATGAAAATCTTAATTCCCTTTTTATTTTTTTTCTGCATACAACATTCCTATTCATATCTGGAAGGGGCTCCTAAAGGGCACAGCTGTATGAAATTAACAGAAAAATTGTAAGGAATTGAACAAAACCAAGGTTGGATGGTAGGGTGAGAATTTATATGTCAGCTATAACTCAAAATGTCCATACTATTTTATAATGTACATGTAACATTTGGCATTCTTTGAGCCAAGAATCCTTGTCATTAAAGGGGTCTGCTACCTTAGTCATTAAAGATAATCAACTACCAAATTATCTGGTAGGTCTACAAGCAAGCCAAGCTGAGGCACAACCACTTTTGTAGCTTCTGAGGGTTTTTCTAACTATCATATTTAAATGTTTATATTTCATGAAATACTGTGTCAAATTCCTACTTAAACTAGATCATTCAACCAAAGAATCTATCACTCTTACAATTTCAACAAATGGCAACACCACCATTTTAATGAAGGCTCAGTATGTCCAATTAAACTTTCTACTTGTTTCTGGCTTTCTCATTGCATATTAATAATTATTGAAGTCTTCAGTGACCCTCGATAGCTTTCAGGATAAAGTTGAAATTTCTAATTTAGTGCATATGATGAGTAAACAATTTGATATCTTCCTAACTCTCTTAAGTTTACTTGCCCACTCCATGTACCACTTGCACCAAGAAAATCAATCAACTTGAGTTTACCTGAGTGAGAATGACAATAAGAATATCTCACCTGCTGTCATAACTTTTTTCCTGTCACTTATCTTAGTCTAGCTTATATTCTTCAACCTTCACAGGTACCTTATTTTGATTTAGAGTCTGATTTAGAAAGAATTCCTCCCTCCTTCCATAGGACCCTTAATGCACACATCTGTACCAAATGTTATCACAACGCTGTTGCTATTTTTCCAGTAAGTGGTGTGAGTCACCCAACAGTACTTACTCAGAAATCATCCGACCCCAAATGAAAAATGGGATCTCTTTCAAACTATGTATTAAATAATGTAGGTAAATACATTGATATAAGTATTACAAATACATTTGTATATATAAATTGATACACATATGAAGGTAGACAAATTAAATAAAGTTAATGTATTAGTTTTATATTGTTGCTGAGAAACATTACCACAAAGGTAGTGGGTAGTAATTTGAAAAAAGACAATTTATTATCAAATAGTCCCAGAGGTCACAAGTCCTAAAATCAAGGTAGAACTGCCTTCCTTCTAGAGGCTCTAGGGGAGAATCTGTTTCCTCCCCTTTTTTTAGTTTCTAATGCCTGCCTGCATTCCTTGGCTCATGGTTCCATTTATTTTCAAAGCTATCAGATTAGTATCTTCAAATCTGTGACTCCACCCCCTGCTTCCTTCCCATGGAGATACCTGTGATCACACTGATTCCACTTGGATAATGTAAGAAGTCTCTTCATCTCAATTTCCTTAACTTAATTATATCTGCAATATACCTTTACCACATAAACTAATATATCCACTGATTCTGGAGATTAAGATATGGGCATCTTGGAGGGGGGTCATTATTTGACCCATCAAAGTTAAATAACCACTGAAATAAGTGAATAGAATACTAGATGATGGATAGATGTAATATGTTGGTATCATGGATTCTTTAAGATCTTTGAGTTTAGCAGTGGAGGTAAAGTTACATATGAATGTATAACAAAACATCAATCTTGTCATATAAGAATGATAAAGTGCTATAGGAGTCTTGAGAATGGATAACGTATTTACAATGCGGCAAAAATTGTGACTTCATAATCTTGTGCCACAATGGAAAAACTGGTGGACATTGGACTTGCAAAAATGGAGCAATTGCTAAGTTAGATAAAAGAGATAAATGCATTAACTGTTTCTACTATTGCTGAGATCATCAAAGCATTGTACTCCCGGCCATTTGCAAAGTGTATTTATTTTGATCTAAAGAATTCATTCTAAGTGAATTTCAGAATTCATTATAAGTAAATTGTTTTATACGGTTTGTGGCAGGATTCAACCTTTGATATTATGCATATTTAAATCAAACAGGTCAGCTATTGAATCAATTAAATGAAATAATAGTTCCTGTGGTTTACATTTACAAGTGTTACTATCACCTACAATTTAACTTTTAATTGTATAATCCTCAAATGAAGAACAATTCTTATGTTTAGCTAGAATGTCAATTATGGAAATGCTGAATGGGCTGACTATTCAGTATTAGTTAACTAATACTCTAAGATCAATGTCTAAGTCTTCTGCTAATTGACTCAGCCATTTTCATAGAGCAAATATATCACCAAAAAAATCATATATATATATATATATATATAATATAAAACATAAAATAAATTAAACATAAAAATAAATCCCCACCCAAGACACTATATAAGCAATAAGCAGCCTACAGCAGATTATTTTGCTATATTAGAAGCTACCTCAGTTTATAATATCTTACTAACAAAAGGAAATCATAAACATATAGTGGAAGATTTATGTTATATTAATTCTATATATGCTTATCAATATCAATAATTAATTCTAGAGACAATATTATGTTAAAATATAGACCAGTTTTTAACTTTTAAGAAACAACTATTAATAAGTCAATTGAATAAGCAGTATATTTGATCATGTAAGCTGTTGACCAATAGACTTTGTGTTATATAAGAAATTAATCAATTCTTTGAAAGAAAAAATGGCAATATTTCCCCTCAAAATATTAAAATAATAATAGGGACCCAATGAAAGCAGATCTGAAACTTGTTTTAATCTAGAACTATGATATATGTGACATTATTGAATTCAGTTTCTTATTTGTAGAACTTTGAAGCTTGAATAAATTTATTTTTATAATATTTTATTTCTAAGTCCTCTTAAATTTTAATGATTAATGCATGATTATTAATCTAATAATTTAAAGTTGAAGCAATTTGAAATGATATTATATGTAAATATAATTTAATATATAACATATATCATCTGATATATTATGAACTTACCTTTAACTACATATCATTTTTTTCTTATTTTCTCTTATTTTTAAAAGATTTTTTAAAATTTATTTGAGAGACAGCACAGGAGCAGAGGAAAGGGCAAAGTGAGAGAATCATCAAGCAGAGTCCCAGCTGAGCTCGGAGTCCTACGTGGGGCTGGATCCCCTGACCCATGAGATCTCACAACTGGGGCAGAAACCAAGAGTTGGCCACTTATGCAACTGAGCCACATAGATGCCCCTAAAATATACCATTTTAAAAATAAAATAATTTTTTTCCAGCACATACTATCAGAAGTGTTGGAAGATAGGAAGATATTTCATTAAATTGAAAAGTAATGTTTTGGGGTGCCTGGGTGGCTCAGTGGGTTAGGCCTCTGCCTTCGGCTGGGGTCATGATCCCAGGGTTCTGGAATCGAGCCCCGCATTGGGCTCTCTGCTCAGCGGAGAGCCTGCTTCCTCCTCTCTCTCTCTGCCTGCCTCTCTGCCTTCTTGTGATCTCTGTCTGTCAAATAAATAAATAAAACCTTAAAAAAAAAAGAAAAGTAATGTTTTGAAAAATTATTATTTAATACCAAATTTATATTTGCCCTAGAGTGAGCAATCATTCTCTAAACATATGGTCAGTGAAGCTTCTTCCAGAGTGAACACAGTGTGAGTGAATGAACATAATTTAACACTAACTAGTGATTTCCTAAAACAGGGCTTGACTAAGCATGGCTAGCATGAGTCAAATCATGTCTTCCATCTGTTTTTATAAATAAAGTTTTATTTGAACACAAGCATGCCCATTTTTTACCTATTATCTAAGATGCTTTTCACACTACAGTGACAGAGTCGTGTATTGCAACAGAGACTATATTGCCTGTGCAGCCCCATAGAGATAAAATTTGCCCACCCCTCCTTTGGGGATAGTAAATACTAAATAAGCATGCAAAACAGCCTCATTGCACTATATAAAACAAAATACTTGAATGCGTGAGTAACAGATGAAAGTTGGAAGTTGAATGAGAATGTGCAAGGGATTTTTTGCATAAGGTATTTTCTGAATTGAGTGAACTGAGTATGCTTCAAATGCAGAGTTACATAAATAATGTGTAATCCAAGAGTTACACAGAGCCCTATACTTCAGGATCCAGCATTCACATTAACATCCTTTCCCAAGGGGAAGAAATTTGAAGTTGATGTAACCTCGTGAAATTTACTGTGAATCCATTCTTTGATCTATTTGTACTATTTTAATGCATTTTTGCTTTTTTCGGAGAACCCTAATAATGAATGATTTTCTAGATAGTTACTGTAAGTCCACATTGATTTGGGTTCCCAATTTTTTAAAATTGTGACTAGTATGTCAATTCTATTTGAAAACTCTAAGCTATAATCAAAGGAGCAAAGACCCATTAGGGAAAAGAGAAATGGGTTCATTTCCTTGCCTAATCCAGTAAGTATTTGGTCCAGTGAATGGTGGTTCTTACTCATTAAAAATGTAGTAGGTCTACTACATGAGACAACATTGCTTGGGTCATGATTTTAGAAATACTCTATTACCTTGGCCACCTACAATATATGAGAGGAAAAAATCATAAGGAAAAGAAAAGGTTAAGAGGTAGAGATAAAAAATTATTTGCTTTTCAGTGAAATTGGCAAATCATTTTTATGCAAATATACCTTCCTCTTCCTATTCTGTGAGTTCTTTCTCTCACAAAAAGATTTTTAGACTAATTGTTGTATCTGCCACTTGCTAAATCTGTTTTCTAAATTACAAATTCAGCCTTCACTGCGGGTGTACTGCCAGCCACTTCTTTCACAAAAGATCTTTGTACTAATTGTTTTATCTGCTGCTTGCTAAATCTGTTTGCTAAATTATACCTTTCATTGAAATAACACCAAAACCTACTCAGGAAGCAATTAGTAGGTATTGACATTTTTTTAAAAAGCAGAGCTTATATGTTTTAGATTGTGTGGGAGGGTCTGAAAGATAGATGTACAAATAATGCATCAGTCAAGAGACTATAGGGCTTTTAGGACATAATGTTATTTCACAAATGCCTTTTCTAAGAGATTTGTTAAAAGTAGGTCTCTCTGAAATCGAAGGGGGAGACAAGGCATAAGAGACTTTAACTATAGGAAACAAACTGAGAGTTCCTGGAGGGGAAAGGGATGGGGGAATTGGGTAACTGGGTGACAGGCATTAAGGAGGGCACTGGATGTGATGAGCACTGGGTGTTATATACAGCTGGTGAATGACTAATGATACACTATATGTTAATTAATTGAATTTAAATAAAATAAGATGTTAAAAAAAGGGGGGGAAGTGGATCTCATTATGCTCAGTGTGCATAAAACCATGTAAGGATTATATGAGACTTTCTTATGTACTATTATTAAATATGAATCTTATAATCTGTTCTGAATTTAAAATAGTGAAGCTCCTTCCCAGATTTTAAGTTTTCATATATTTTTTCTCCAGATCTTAATTAAGATTTGCTGAGTATATTAGAATTTTGCCTCAGGAAGAGGAATACTAAGGGTTATTCTTATAGCTAAAAAGGCAGGGACAGAATGACTCATATAAAAATAAGCTTTTATTATCATTATACTATATTGCCATTTTGAATTTTAGCCTTCCTGAACTAATAAACATTTGTCACTCAGGTAGACAATATGTACCAGTAAACCTAAGGAAGTTAAAGAGGTTTGTTTCTAGATGCTAAGTGCATTCTTACATAGTATGAACAACAGACTCACTGCTGCCTTAGAAGAGTTGAGGTTCTTTATGAAGCATATGATTTATTTCACTTTGTTGTTACTTTCCCAGTGTTTCACATAATGAAATATATAGATATATTATTAACGTTGATTTTTTCAGTCCAATTACATTTTACTCATAATCAAAGGATTTTAAAATTTCAGAATAAAAACAAGCTTCTATGTTCGAAATTTGTTCTTCCAGTGGAGATTTGCTTAAAATTAACGTTTCATATTTCAAACCCATATGGGCAATGATTTAAATTTAAACTTTTAAACAATTCAATTTTTGCAATTCAATTTTGTCATGATTTCCCAATATATGATAAAAAACTTTCTAGTACAAAATATCATATATCTAAATGGAAATGGATAAAAAAGGGGTAAAATGTTACCTATTAGAGTGTATCTGTTTAGAGCATGTTTGGCAACATAAATGATAGATTTATCAATTAACTGGTATTAATTAATTAAAAAGCATTTATAATGTCTAATTTCCTGAGGCTTTTATAAGGAAGAATAATTATTTCCATTATTTTAGAAAGAATATATAGTGAATTGTTATTGGTGGACAAATTAAAATAAATCTGGACTTGAATGATACTGGGACTATGAATACGTTGTTAATGCTCAAAAACAAAAAAAATTGTCAATTAACAGTGTTTAATTTTACTTTTGACAAATACCTGGAAACAGTAATAATTGAAGGAAATCAGAGTATTGCTTTAATTTTTATCACAATTTAGAAGTAGGATGACCAAATACACACATGCAATAGATTGTATATGCATACATATATTGATATATATGAATATATGTATAATTTCCCATGTAATTTACAATTTTTTATTAAAACACAAACAAAAAATTTTAAATAAGATTTCCCATATAAATGTTAACTTAAAAAGAAATTAGATCTTTAAGTTTAAATGTAGTTCGAACATATGAACCAAAATTTAAAGCATTAAATAATATTTAGTAACATATTACACTTTCTATTTTTATTGGGCCTATAATGATATAGCTCAAGTTTACTTAGCATCCTATTATTCTTTTACTATTGTAATATATATACTTTATTGAACAGCTAAACACAGTTTTATCTTTTATCTTATTTTAAAAAATATTTTATTTATTTATTTGTCAGAAGGAGGGAGAGAAAGCGAGCACAAGCAGGAGTTGCCGCAGGCAGAGGGAGAAGCAGGCTTCCCACTAAGCAAGAAGCCTAATGTGGGACTCCATCCCAGGCCCCTGGAATCATGATCTGAGCCAAAAGCAGACACTTAACCAACTGAGCCACACAGTCATCCCAAGTTTTATATTTTATATTTTATAAATTGGCCATGCTAGAATTTAAGGATTTCATTTTACCATACTTTATTTTAAATTACAAAAAATAACTTCATTCATTTTTCTTGATTTAAAATTTTCATTTGTCCTACTTAATTGAAACAAATTAAATTATGAGGCATCTGGGGAGCTCAGTTGGCTAAACATCTGATTTCAGCCAGGTCATGGTTTTAGGGCCTCAGGATCAATCCCTATGTCCAGCTTCATGCTCAGTGGGGAGTCTGCTTCCTCTTCTCCTTCTTCTCCTCCTACCCCTCTCTGTATCTCTCAAACAAATAAAATCTTTTAAAAAAGAAATAAATTAAATTATAAAGAGCCTGTAATCATAAGCATATCAATATTTCTCTTAGGTTATTTATGATCTATTAAATTATTCAAAAAATAGTCTTTCCTTTAACATTTGGTTATAAAATGTGTTTTATTTTAACCTGTTCAACCAACCCTTTACTAAAACTACTATCTAGAAGGGCACAGGAACTAAATTGTTAGCACATTAATCTCATTGCACCTTATGATCTTGTTTTTATTTTTCATCTTCCATTCACCTCTTCTATCTGAAACTTTTGCCTCTTTTTAAATATGGACAGAATTCTTCAACTGATTATTATCCTAAATTAGTAACTAGTGGACTTCTCCATTTTTTGTTGATGTATGCACATCTTAAATATAAGTATTTTCTGAAGATTTTTTTTAATTTCACATGCTTTCAGAGTTCTCTACATGAATGATTCTGAATTCTAAGTATTTTATGTTTCCTCATGTCTTTGGAACCCAGTCTCATATTAGTATTTGTTTGTAGATACACTCACATGCTAATTCTAAACTTAATAACCTTAAATAGAGACCAGCATCATTCTTTCAAGCACAGCCCATGTACACATATTTATGTCACCAGTATTTACGTCACCAACAGCACTGCACATAAAGGCTATGTTTCTGTATGATTGGTCTAGCAGCTGGATGATCATTAGGTGTGGGTCTGTTGACCATTTCTTGACCATTTTATCACTCAATTTATTGTATCACACATCTTTTTAGATTTTATGATGAAAATTTTGCATAAATGAATAGTTGAGAATGAGATAAATGAAATGAGATTTCTTTGAAATGGGATTGCTTTTTCTTTTGTCAAGTTGTGATTGTGAGATATTTAGTCAATTTTGTCAGAAGTACATCTGTATTTGGGTTTTGTTGTTAATCACCTTTGTATTGAGACTTCAAATTATTTCGGCCTTGGGCAGCTAGTACCATGTGCTGAGTGTGGGGTTTGGAGTTTCAAAGAGAGGCTGGCCTTTGTACTTATTCTCACCTTTCATTGACTCATGAACATGCATATGCCACAGAGACTCTCTCTATAAATGTTCTTTTACCCCTCTGCTAATGAGTGGTAGAACATCATTGCCATTTCTTGGTGCAAAAATCAATGTGAATGTAGGGGTAATTGTCTCTTCAACTTTTTTAGGCTCAGTGCATTGTCCTTTGAGAGTGGGGCTTTGTCAGTGCTCATTGGACAACCAAGTCCTACCTTATGTCTAGAAGATTTTAGGTAGGAATGAGTTTTCATTACTTATCACGGTAATTCAGGTCTCTCTTGACTCAGTGCAGAATTTTCAGCCCACGCAGCTTCTTAGCCTTCCACCAGACACTAATTGTTACTTCTATTCTTTCCTGAGAATCAGTGTATCATTGCCCAGAACAAGGGTCAACATGGTGGTCCCCTGACTTTTTTCTTGAGGCAATGGATCTGGTCTATATTCCTTGGAGCAGAAAAGTTTCCTGCCCTTAATCAAGCCATTCATGGTGTTGGCTTTTCTATGACAGAAGGGTCCAGAAATGGCCAGGGGTTGCCATTTGTCCAACTGAGGATGCTTTTCCAACTTTCTGTCCTGCCCACAATATATCTCATGACAGAAGTAGAAAAGGTCTTATAGGTAAATGTTTATTCCACTTTCTTTTGGGGCTTCAAAGAATTTTAAATGGTCACACTATAAATCATTTCATACTTAAGAATTTGTTAAATTTTGTTGTTTTCTTTCACACTTTCAGGACAGTCGTCTCTACCATGCTCTCTTGTCTCTCCTTGGATAATCTTGTCATCTGGTTGACTTGATAATCTTGAAACCTCAGCTCTCTCATAAACTTGGGAAAAGTTAGGATTCTGTTGATGCTTCTGTTATCTTGTTTTAGGGTATAAACAATCTCCTCTTATTTTTTAACCTTCTAAGCAGAAACAGAATTTGGGTGCAAGTAATTTATTCAGGAATTAATTCCTGGAAATTATGTTGGACCAATGGAAAGTGAACAGTATACAGAAAAAATGCAATACAGATGGCATCAATGAGCAGATGTAACTGCATAAGAGACCCCTGTAGACAGTGGAGCATCTGTCTCAGAGCTTTCCCACATGAAAGGTGAGGAAGCAGTAATACTTCTCCTTGTTGTTTCAGGACTGCCCCCATGGCATTACATTTGGAAGTATTTTCTGCTTTAAAATTTTTCTGTCTGGTTTTCCTGAATATAGATGATAGATAGATAGATAATAGATCATAGATAGATAGATAGATAAAGGCATACATACTGTATAAGCATGAAAGAGTTGCACAGAGAAGTGGTTATACTTAATTGTATTCTAAATGATCCAGAACCATAATATCTCATTTCAAAGCAATTTTATCATTTTTCTTCTTGTGTCAATGTCAGAAAGGATCCTTGTTACCACATGTCAGCAATTTTCAAGCATTTCTGGGTTTTCTACCTAAAACAAATTAGTCTCCAAGGTTATCCTGATGAACAATTTGTTAATTGCAGAGTACAGATTTACTTACCATTTATCATTCTGAGACTGATGATTAAATGCTTTGTTCCATTGTTTTTCTTCAAAATTGTTATGGCTTTTCATAATTATAATTGATCTACATATATTTTATGTATTTCTACTGGGGCAAAAAATTTGAGAAAAGCATTTAATTTTAAGAGGCATATATCACATTTATTTGGGGTTGTGTGTTATGCACTATGAGGTTAAAGTTTATTTTAATTCATTTATTTTTGTTGAACTCTGGGAATATGGATGGAGACTAGTGGTAATTTGCACATTTCTGTCAGTACATTGCCTGTGTTATCTTTCCTCAGAATAAAATATAAACCTCTCTGAGCTCACTAGAGTTTATAGTTTAATTTAATCAACTCATCACATACTGGGATGAGTGACTATGACTGGAAATATGATCACTGGCAAATCTGCAGTAGGAAAAGAGGGCTACATGTGCTGCTTATATCTTAATTTCACCTATATGAGAGTCTGAGATTATGTTACATTCGAAGCTCCAGGTATGACCCTTGTTATATCATATATAGAGCATACTATGTGATTCTAGGAAATTAGATAATTTAAATGTTTAAATGAATGATTTCAATCAGGAGTTATCACAGAGGTCAATAATAAATAGAGATTCAAAATAAGAGATCAAATGTTAATAAGAGATTAGATAAAATGATCCCAGAAAGGGAGCTATTGCATTTGTCAGTATAGAATTCAAACAAAAGCAGTTTCTAATGGATTTGGGGTGGGGGGGGTATAATTAAAAAGACTTCAAGAGAGAATCTGAGGCAAGTAATATAGTGGAAACGTATTATTTATTTCCTGTGAATGGCGAAGACAGAACTTGTGATGTAGTTTGTGGGGCACTTTTGTATGTTTGTTTACTATTTTGTTTTGAAACTCCTAGAACATGTTTATATGCTAGTGGAATTTTCCACTGAAAACAAACCATTGGTGATGCAAGTTAGGGAAATGAAATGTTGAAATAAATTTCTTATAAAGGACATAGGATATGAGGACCAGAAAACAATTTGATGAATTGGTTGTCCTTACATGGAGCAAGAAGACTATGATGGCAAAGAAACTTCACCATTTGCAAAAATAGAAAAGTGAGATGTTGTTATTACAAATGCATAGATTCATGATTTCATGTATTATGATGAACAAAAGATCCAGTTTGGCAGCTTCAACTGTTTCACTAAAATAAAAACTTTGGGAATAATAGCTGTGTACACATATTACCAAATACAAAAGATAATTTAAAACATGAGACATTAGGGGCGCCTGAGTGGCTCAGTGGGTTAAAGCCTCTGCCTTCAGCTCAGGTCATGTTCCCAGGGTCCTGGGATCGAGCCCGCATGAGGCTCTCTGCTCAGCAGGGAGCCTGCTTTCTCCTCTCTCTCTGCCTCTCTGCCTACTTGTGATCTCTGTCAAATAAATAAAATCTTTAAAAAAAATAAAAAATAAAAAAATAAAACATGAGACATTATATATTGTGCACTCATTCTATACATCACCAGAACTTTAAAAATATGCAAACAGTTAACTAAGGAATATTAATTTCACCCTCTGAAATAATTTCCCTGAGCTCTGAAACAGATATAATTATGTCCCACAGAAAGTGTTCTTTGCTGATATAAATGTAGGTAAGATTTCCAAGGCTTTTGTATCCTCTTTATTTCCCCTTAAAAATTAAAAAAAACACAAATATATAGCATTTTCTTCTGAATCTTTTCTACTAATGAATAGCAGCATTCCCTTGATTATAAAATAGGTAATGAAGACTTATACTTAAGCACAGATATGCTTAAGTATACTTAAGATACTTAGGCACAGATTCATTGGTTGCAGGCATCAATAATCTAGATTATTTTCATAAACTCTAAAAGCAGCAAGCATACCATGTATGTATAATAAGTGAAGGAGGTAAGAAAGCATAGGGAATAAATTTTCAGTCATCATAGCATGTAAATGATGATTTTTTAGTAATTATTGGAGACTGACTTTGGGAATTATTCTCCTAATCAGAGAATTTTGATTACTCTAATCGCTCCTTCACTGTGCCTATGCTAATAATGCCTCCACTGGTGTTCTAATTTGAAACAACAAGTTTAATTTAATAATGAATAAAAGGAAGTTACCAGTGATTATGGTAGTATTATGGCTAATGTTAAAATCTGTAAAGCAATGTGACAGAAATATTGAAGTTGATTACTAAAAGAAAAATTAAATTTCATTGACAATATTTACTCAGGGAAAACTGTAGTCATCACTAGGCAGGGCCATGCTGATAATGGAGAAAGACATTCTCAAATTAAATATGATGTTCTGGTTCTGAGTCTTTTGAGTACTAATTATTTTCATCCCTCTTATAAGCAAATCACATGTTAGTATATAAATAAATTATTTTAAAATAATTTTAGGTTACCATTAAAGGTACATTATTATTAAATGCATTGTCAACTTTGTCTCCCTTCCCCCTCACAATAAGAAGATATATTTTTTCCATGTTATGTTTTTAAATATAAATGTGATCAGAAGGGCACATGTTGTGATGAACACTGGGTATTATATGAAACTAATGAATCATTGAACACTACATCAAAAATGAATGATGTAATATGTGTTGGCTAACTGAACATAATGGAAAGAAAGAAAGATCCCCAAAAAAGCGATCAGAAAAACTTAACTCAAAAAAAGAATTACAGATATATGACTCTCTTTTTTTATCTAGAAGCTATAAATATAGGAATTCTAGAAAACAAAAAATTTATACACAATAAGAAGCTCAAGTAGAACCTTGAAAGTATCAGCAATCCCAAGGTTCACCAAATCCAAAGCACTTCAAAGCCTTAACAAAGAAATTCAGTTCCTTCTTCATCACGAAGCCACCTGTCTTCTAGAGCATGTTTATTCCTACCATGAAGCTGTGGCTGCATGAGAAGTGCTATAAACATTTTGATGTAGGAATCAACTATGTTTGAAAAGTGAGACCAGGAAAGCTTCTATTTTGGCGGGTTTCATTTTATCCTTATCTCTAGAAGTGTTTTGTTTAAGTGGATGGACTGAGTTGGCCAGAATTCTAGGATTTTATTTTCAGAGTGTTAGATTGGTCATCCTTAAAGAGAAAATCCTCTGCAAGAATGGTTGAACCTGAAGTAAATAAGCACAAAAGCCATATCTCTGTCTTTAATAAATGATAGGTGGCATCAATGAGATTTGTGTAGGTCAAGTAGATGACATAGATTTAAAAGTCCTTTTTCTAACTTATTGTTGAAGGAACAATGGTCATGACATGGCAATAGTGAGGAATTAGGGCAACAAAACCATGTAACAATCCTCAGGTATATAAGATAGGGAATGAGAGACTACGATTTGGATGAGTTTCAAGGAAATGGATTTCTTTGAAAAAAGCTAAGTTTCAGTTAAGGTGAAATAGTAAAGCATCATTTTAAAACAGCAGCTTTTGATATTATGGTATTTCCTGGATATGGAGTAGCATTTCCAAAAGCCAAAAAGGAAGAATCTGGTTTTAGAGAGAAGATAAAGGACAAACTGGAGATGGGGCAAGATTATAATAATATAGAATATTCAGGTAATGTGAATACAGTAAAAAATAGATCTCTCTTTCTCTATCTATTTTACTGTTTCTATTCTACCTCTTATTCTGCTGGTGATTACACAGATGTATTCCCTTTTTACTAATTCATCGAGTTCTGTTCTCAGTTTTTGTGTTCATTTAATTTCTATATTATTTTTAACAAAATATATTTTAAAATTTGGGTTAAAATTAGGTATTTCTGAACACTTACCAACCATCAAAGTATTATTTACTTCTCAAACTTGATTTTATCTTAGGTAACAAAAACAAGTATATGAACATATTTTTTAACCCATTGTAATATGGTTTCATTGGTTACCTCCCCTTAGATTCTTTTTTTTTTAATATTTTATTTTTTCAGTGTTCCAAGATTCATTGTTTAGGCATCACACTCAGTGCTCTATGCAATATGTCCCTCTTTAACACCCACCACCAGGTTCACCTAACCCCCCGCTCCCCACCCCTTCAAAACTCTCAGTTTGTTTCTAAGCATCCACAGTCTCTCATGGTTTGTCTCCCCCTCTGATTCCCCCCAATTCACTTTGCCTTTCCTTCTCCTATTGTACTCCATGTTATTCCTTAAGCTCCACAAGTGAAACCATATGGTAATTGACTCTCTCTGATTGACTTATTTCACTCTTAGTGTCTCTTTTTTTTAATTGTACCTCAATAACTTACAAATATTATTCACATAATAAGATTTAGCCATTTTAGCAAAAACTATTCTGCAATTAAAAAATATAGTATCAAAGGGATGCCTGGGTGGCTCAGTTGGTTAAGCGGCTGCCTTCGGCTCAGGTCATGATCCCAGCGTCCTGGGATCGAGTCCCACATCGGGCTCCTTGCTCAGCAGGGAGCCTGCTTCTCCCTCTGCCTCTGCCTGCCACTCTGTCTGCCTGTGCTCGCTCACTCTCTCTCCCTCTCTCTGACAAATAAATAAATTTAAAAGAAATATATAGTATCAAAAATATAGTATCAGACTTATAGACAAATTAACACATGGGATGACTGAAATCATTTGCTGTGTATAAGAGATCATAGGATCAAATTTATGATTATTTTTATAATTTTGGTTACTATCAAAATTTATACACATGTAAGAGAAAACCAATTAGTAATAAATCTAGGAAAGAACTGAGTAGACAGTAAACAAGATTATCTAAGGTAATAAACCTTATCCACATTAAAATGAATTGATAACAAAGAGGTAGAGATAGCCCTGAAAAGTCCCTGTGAGGGGAGAGCTAGTGGGCATCTTGTGAAATCTGGAGTGAGAATAAAAGAAGATAGTTACGATGATGATGATGATTATTACTATTATTGCTATTATTATCATTTGAATGAGTTCATAAAAGCTCAGAGTGTGTCTGAGACTATCTGACACAAAGTTGTTTCTCCCAAGTCTTCTGATCATGTCTGTGTACTTAATCAGCCATGCAGTAGCTTAAGTTCCTATTTTGACCTGTTTCTAATAGTTGATGGCATCCCATGCAGACATTGTATAATGAATTAGACAGAAAATCAGCCTTCTGTTGGTTTCTTTTGGTTGAGTTGAGTCAAATGTTCAAGTTATTCAACCCTTTGATGATTTTCTCTTTCCATACCCCTGCCTGTGAAAGAAATGTTATTTCTTCTGATACCTAATTGTAAATCTATACATATTACTCAACATTAGCTCATTTCCATCTCAACCTATTAGTATCACTTCAGGGACCGGGATCCTGTAGAGTTCCTTTTTAATGATATATATGTGTTACATTGAGATTATTCTAGCCATGACAGCCTATAGCTTTGAACTCTGTCTATATATATATATATATGCATATATATGCATATATATATATATATATATGGTCTCATTGGTTACCTCCTATATATATATATATATATATATATATATATATATACTTTTATTAAGAACTGATGACATTATTCAGAGTAGAAATTGAAAGGATCAAAATCATGATGATACATTTGGTCCCAACACTTTCTTGGAGGAGGTGGGAAAGAGCTCAGAATAATTCTTTCAATTGACCAAAATCTACCTATATGGAATGCTCTTCTAAGCCAGATGTACCATCAGTAATTGCCTTCAGAGAAGTATAGAAATGCAAGACAGCCCAATAAAAAGATATTGGTGTGAGAAATGTTTTGAAAATATGCTTGAAGCACTGTTATCTTTAGTTTAGAAGAATGGCCGATATAAAGTATCTAACTGATTAAACCCTTTGTATGTTAACAGAAAATTCTTCCTTTGCAAATGGTTGTTTCCCTTGCTGAGTCTACTCATGCATATCTTATTGAATAAGGCAAAATCTGACAGTTTAGGTTGAATACTGGCAAAATATGGAGTATAAAGAAAAGCCCACTTTATGTAGACATAGCTTAATGTTTTAAAAAATATATATTTTATTTATTTATTAGATAGATAGAGAGAGAGAGACGGAGAGAGAACACAATCCAGAGAGAGGGGCATCGGAGGAGGGAGAAGCAGTCTCCCTGCTGAGCAGGGAACCGGACTGGGGCTCAATCCCAGGATCCTAAGATCATGACTTGAGCCCGAGGCAGAAGCTCAACAGACTGAGCCACTCAAGCGCCCCAGACATAACTTAACTTTAACTAAATATCTGCCTTTAGAATAGAAACAAGATGATAAAAAATATAATTGACCATCTTACCTTTAAAATGAGTGTCATGTAAATATTTAGTTTGTCAAATGATTCATGCGTTGTGTGAAGTTCTAGAAGAAAAACATTGTATCAGGAGTAAACTGTTTTCTAACCCATCATCTCAAACACAATGCGAAAGTTAGTGGGCTCTATCATTATACTACGAATTAATGGAAATAACCAAATGGGGACTAGAAGGTAGAAAATTTTCCCAGTAAATCTGAGTAATCTAAGTAGAAATTTTTTTTAAAAAATCCCATTTTAGCAAACTGATTAAAGTAAGTCTTAAAACCAAAAAAAAGCACAAGTTTACATTTTTAAAGATAAGCTGACAAAGCATTCTGTATAGAAAGAAGTACTCCTGCATTCTCTTTCTATATGTGTGTGTGTGTATCTATATACACACACATATATTTCAACCTGTAAAAAAGCATTAGCAAGAAAATACATGACTTCTAACATTTAAACATGTCCATGATTAATTTCAAAAATGATATACCAAAGAACTAAGTTATTAGAATAGTGGAGAAGGAAAGGAAAAGTGAATTGGGGGAAATCGGAGAGGGAGATGAACCATGAGACACTGTGGACTCTGAGAAACAAACTGAGGATTTTGAAGGGGAGGGGGGCAGGGGGATAGGTGAGCTTGGTGTTCTGTATTAAGGAAGGCATGTATTGCATGGAGCACGGGTGTGGTGCATAAACAACGAATCTTGGAACACTGAAAAAATAAAAGAAAATTTTAAAAAAAGAATAGTGGAGCATATTGAAATGCTACCATTTTGTATTTGCAAGTTGGCACTAGAAACATATTGTATTTATTTTTAAAAGAAAATTTAATTCAAATAACTTTTAATTGTTATCAAAGCAATATATACATATTTAGGTTGTACTCCATGTTATTGAAATTAAAAATGAGTTATTGAAATTTCATTGCTCAACCATGCTTATAAAACCAGCTTGCATTTAATTTAGAAGAAATAATAGGCAAATTTGTGATTGTTAAGAATTCCAGAGTTCAATATATCATGGATGGTACAAAGATATTTTTCCTTCAACACCATTATTTAACTAAACAAAATTCATCCAGAAAATGTCTTTACTTCTTATATTTTCTTCTAGTGAATTTCCCATATTTCTCCCACTGATTACTATTGCTTCTACTAAAGGATAAGATTTCTTGAATTGCAAGCCACTTAGCATAGCCTTGTTAAGAAGAAAATGAAACTTGACCCCCTTCACTTTAGTTGCATGTATTTTTTTTCTGCAATTGTAGTTGGTGACAAAAATTATAATACTTATCAGAATTTCTCCAAATTTTATGTAAAGCTTAGAGCTACCTTTACTCTTTTAGAATATTGTCATGACAATATTTTTAAATTATAAATAAATCATTTTCCAAGCAACAGAGTACATTTGTATAATGATTGTTAAAACTTCAGCTACTGATAGTTTTCTTCTCTGATTAGAAAGAAATGGTCTGGTTACCAGTATGGGATAAATGGTAAAAACTTCAAAATGAATTAATGAGTAATAGATAAGCATAATCATCATCATCATCATCATCATCATCTTATTACTGAATTCCAATGAAAATGTAGAGATACATAGAACAAATGTGCATGTGCATGGTTTTTGATTGAAAGATTGAAACATAGTGATAAAAATTGGCCACATATCTAGAAGCTGGAAGTGTTTCTTCACATTGAATGAACTGGAAGAGAGTATTGCTGACTTTCTGCAAAAATTTAATTTTAAAATAAAGAGAATATATTTAACATTTAGGATGATAGACTGATCTAAAGGATTCACTTCCCTGCTGTTTCAGAACATTAGCAATATGATGATTACATACAAAAAGGAAAAGAGTCAAAATGGTTGAAATAAGGAAGAGTAACCTCAGTCTCCCAGGGACTGGTGGATTTTTGCAAAACAGAAGAACTATGAGACTCCCTGATCAATAAACTAAACCTGTGGAGCTTCATTTCCAAAAATGTAAAGGAAAATGGTATGCATTATGACTTGGGGAAAACAGAAGTCATAGAAATCATGATAATTGACTCAAGAACTGTTAATGAAATTTGTGTTAGCTCTATATTTAGATTGAAAAATAACTTCATGCTAACTAATTATAAAGAAATCTAACTTGGATTGGCATATTTTGGCTGGAAAGTCAATTCCCAAGCTATATCTTCCTCATTTTGACACATTTATCTGCTTGTGACCCAATTTACACCCCTAAATGAATCATCATGAAAATGCCCTAGGCACAACACAAGCCAAAAATGAGCTGTTTAAGGGGAGAGAATTAGCAGAGGAATGGAAGTGACAGCTGGTACTTGTATTCATCAATGTATCCTCTTACATATAAATAAAAACAGACTTACATTCGAGAAAATATTTTAAGGAAATTAGTGACAAAATAGGGAAAGGATAAAAACGAGTAAACAGGAAAAAAAAAGACAAACACTGGCCTTATAATATTGAGATATAATTCAAAAGGAAGAAAGTAATTTAAAAGTAAGTTTGTAAGCTGCCAATGAAAGAAACAAAAAACAAAAATAAATTAAATGTGATTAACAGTAGACCTCTTTTCAGCAAAGTGGATTCTAGAAGTTACTAGAAAACACAAAGTTTTGAGGGAAATGCTTTTATAATTTAAAGACTAAAATAAAGAAAATGTATATACTATACACATTTCCTGGGAAAGCCAATTACATATGTACATATTCTGGCAAACCACAGAAGAAATCTAAGATGGAAGAAGGCATGAGATGATTTAAAGGGGCGCCTGGGTGGCTCAGTCATTAAACGTATGCCTTTGGCTCAGGTCCTGATCCCAGCATCCTGGGATGGAGCCCCGCATCAGGCTCCCTGCTCAGCGGGAACCCTGCTTCTCCCTCTCCCACTCCCCCTGTTTGTGTTCCCTCTCTTGCTGCATCTTCTATCAAATAAGTAAGTAAAATCTTAAAAAAGTAAATCCTCTTTTAAAAAAATGTGGAAGTAGGAGAGAAAAATAGACAAATCTAGCATATCAATTCTACAAAAGGTCAACACTGTCCTCATCTGTGTTAGAAGGTTTAGCAAATAATAGGATCAAGAAGCTATTTAGCAGATGTGTAAAGTCAAATGTTTCTCTTGTAATAATTACAAAGAAGAGACAAATTAAGTCAGCCCAGTATGTAAGAATGGGAGAATAAAGAATATAAAAGAAAGTCCTAGTATCAACCTGATTTTGTACTCATGATGATGACTTATGCAAAAATTTAAAACATTCTCTATTTTGTTACTTTCTGCTGTTAGGTTTATTATTTTCTTAATTTTATTTTATTAGTTTTGTTCAGTCATTTTTTCCGGCTTTTTAAGAGTGACTCAACTTAGTAATTCTAAGTCTTTTCAAATATTTGCATTAATGGTACAAATTTCCTTCTACTTACTCCTTTGTTTTATCTCATAAGAACTGTTGTATTTATATTGTTTCCTGTTTTAAATTGGTCATGATTTTCATTTTACTTTGATCATTGTCCTTTTATTTATTTATGAGAATATTTTTAATATTTTACAGTGGATGAAACAATCTGTTATCATGAGCATGTTTTCATAGACAACAAAGAATGTGGATGGAGACACAGTTCTTTGGATTACATCTAGCCCCCTTTTGTGGCTTGGTGTGTGGGCAAAAATCAAAGTGGACCACACATGACTATAACAAAATGCACATACTCTTGTAATGAAAAATTTAGTTTGTATTTACCATTTGTTAATATTTTTCAAGTTATTTATATCCTCACTGCTTTGTACTTATTTAATCCATCACTTTCAGAGAGAACTAGGCTAATCCATCACATCATAGATTTGAATATATCAAGCTGTCTTTAAAAACTTTCCAATTTGGGGGGACCTGGTTGGCTCAGTCCATTAAGCATCTGACTTTTGATTTCTGTTCAGCTCATGATCTCAAGGTTGTGAGATTGAGCCCTAAGACAGGTTCCACACTCAGTAGAGAGTCTGGTTGGATTCTCTCTCTCTCTCTCCCTCTGCCCATGCCCACACACATCCTCTTTCTCTTAAATAAATAAGTAAATCATTTAAAAAATTGTCAGTTTTGTTCAAATAAATTTTGGGATCATATTATCTAGTGGTCACAATGTCAGGATTCCTACACAATCCTGATGAATTGCTCATTTTATCATTAATCCATGATGCATTAAAATCACATATTTATTTCTATTAAATTATTTTTCTGATATAAAAAACACTAGGCTAGGCATTTGCCAAATATATTATCCTGTGGTCCTTATATTTTTATCTTCTTTTTAAATTATAATTCATGCATGGTCTTTTGTAGTTAGTCTAAATAATACATTGGTCAAAAATAAGATAAAGGAAATTAAAACATTGTGAAGTTTATATAAATAAAAACACAATATATCGTAATTTGTGAGATACAAAAAAATCTATAGGACTACAGATTTCTATTAAAATCTAAAAACAATGATCTCCATTTCATTCTTAAAAATCTAGGGGAAAAAAAGATAAATTAAATATAACATCAGGAGAAAAAATTATAAAAGTAGAAGTCCATAAAATAAACCAGATAGTAAATATAGAAAATCAATGAAATCAACTTCTGTTTACTTAAGTAGACTAATAATAATAAAACAATGGCTAATTTACCAATACAAAACAAGAATCAATGAATTACAAAATCACTAACAAAAAACAGCCTATGACTATGTAATAAATGTAGTGATATTAAAATGGAATAATAATAAAATTCTTTTTATACCAATGATTAGACAACTTTGTGAAGTAGACAGATTGAATATAAATTACAAAAGCCATCTAAAATTAGAAAGTGTATCTGATTAACAAACATTTTTTCACAGACTACTTCAGATTCATATAACTTCACTGATAAACTTTGCTGAACATTGAAGGAAGAAATATTACCAACCTGAAATCAATCAGAAAATGAGAAGAAGAAATGTGTACTGACCCATTTTTCAATATTTTTATTTTTTAATCATTTGAAATGCAAAAATTTGTAATGTAGCACAGACATTTCCTGTGAACTCCACTAAGCTCTCCTAGTGATCACATCTTACATAATCATAATACACTGTCAAAAACACAAAACTGACACTTGCATACAAACTATGTTTGGATTCTTGTATTTCACCAGTTTTTAATTTTTTCAGTATAGTTTTATGAAATTTTATATGTATAATTCCACATAGCCATCATCACAATCACAATACAGAACAGTTCCTTCACCATCAGGAAATCCTATTGTGTTGTATCTTAATAGTCATATTCTTACTCCAAACGTAGCTCCTGGCAACTACTGAATTCTGCTGCATGATTATAATTCTATTATTTAGAGAGTATTTTATAGATTAAAATTTTGTATTTAACATTTGCAATTCTTTGTTTCGCTCAGCATAATGCCTTTAAGATTCACCTATTAAGGTATATCAATTTTGCTTTCAACTATAAATTACAATTAAAAACACAAAAGAAAAGCATAAACTTTTCATTTAATATATATTTACTCACACCTTGCTCTTTCTTCTTTCTTGATGTTCTTAGTTCATTCCATTATCATCTCCTCTTTGTCAATTCTTTTAGAGCTAAATATCTTGGTGTAAAACTCTTCATTCTCTTCCTCTTTCTAAGAATGTCTTCATTTCACCTTCTCTAGTGAGTAACTTTTATACTGGGGATAAAAATCTAGGTTGTCGGTTATCTTCTTTCAATACCTCAAAAATATTGTGCTATTTCCTTTCCTTCTGATATCCATATCAGAATGCCCTGTCATTTAAATTTTTCTTCCTTCAAGGTGCCTGGCTGGTCAGTTGGTAGGAATGTGTGACTCTTGATCTTGGGGTTGTGCGTTCCAGCCCCATGTTGTGAGCAGAAATTAATTAAAAATAATTTTTAAAAAAGATATATTTATTTATTAGAGAGAGAGAGAGCACACATGAGTGGCAGGAGGGGCAGAGAGAGGGGGAGAGTGGGAGTCCTCAAGCAGACTGGATCATGGAACTGGATACTGGGCTCGATCTCAGGACCCTGAGATCATGACCTGATGCAAAACCAGGGCTCATATGTTCAATTGACTAAGCCACCTAGGCACACCAAAAATAGAATCTTAAAATAATTGCTGTTTCTCATAGATACTACATTGTTTCTCTGGGATTACGTGCAAGATTTTTCTTTGTATTCAGTTTTCAGGAATTGATTAACTTTTTCTCCACAAATTTCTTTATATTTACATTATTTGGGGTTGCTAATATTCCTGAATCAGTATGTTTATCTTATTCACTTAATTTGAGAGGTTTTCAGGCACTGTTCAAGCATTTCAAATGTTTTTTTTCTGTCCTTATTCTGCCTCTTCTCCTTCTGGATCTTTAATATTTTGTTACTGTTGCACATGTCCTGAGACTCAGAACTTTATTAAAGTTATATTTCTACTCTTGTCCAGACTGGATAATTTCCATTAATCTAAATTCAAATTCACTCATTCTTTTTTTTAAATAAAATAAGAAATTCTGGGGTGTTGTATCTATAGTTATTTTTTTAAGTTTTCCATTTTCATTCCAGTATAGTTAACATACAGTTTAATATTAGTTACAGTTGTACAATATAGTCAATCAACACTTCTATACATTACTCAGTGCTCATCATGATAAGTTTTCTCTTCAACTTCATTCTGCTATTGAACCATCTAATGAGATTCATTTATCAATTATTGCATTACTCAGTTCTAAAATTTCAATTTGATTTTTCTTTTTATGTCTTTTTTCTTTGTTGAGATATTCTATTTTTATCCTTTGTTTCAAACCATCCACAATTGCTTTCTGGATAATTTATTTACACTATTTTCTTTACAGTCCCATTCCAATAACTCTAACATCTATGTCATCTTGCTATTGATGTCTATTGATTCTCTTTTTATCATTCAAGCTAAGATTTTTTTTGGTTCTTAGTGTGGTGAGCAATTTGGACTATGTGTCAGACATTTTATATCTCATGCTATAAGAATCTTACTTCTATTTCAGTCTTCTAGTTTAGCAAGTAGTTGTTGAATTTAGGTTTAGAATCCATATTCTGGCATTATCTTGTTATTGGTGGTGTTAAGTAAAATTTGAAATTACATCAAGTAATATCAAATGCACAAGATAAAATATTTAAAATTATGTAATTCTGGAGCACTGATTATTATAAACTATTACTGAAAAAATACAGAACATTTAAAAATGGAGAAATATAACATATTTAAAGATTGGAAGCCTCTATATTATAATAGATCATAGGTTTGTTGAAATAGAAATCAAAATCCTTCAGGCTTTTTTGTGAAACTAATAACCTGATTATAAAATTTATAAGGAAATAAGAAAGACCTATGATTGCCAAAACAATTTTGAAAAGAATATAAAAAATGTTGAACTTATTGGATCTTAGGACTTACAATAAAGTCATCAAAACAATGTAGTATAGAAGAAAAAAAAAAAAAGGACATTGATTAGTGGAATTGCCTAAGCTCCAGAAATTAACCAGGACCTACATGGACAATTTGTCTGTTTGCTAAAGCTCACTTGGAAATACATGGGGAAAGTGTAGTCTTTTTAATAAATGATTAATATGTGCATAATGTACAATTTTCCATTCCTTTATTTTTAATAATCCATGTCTTTATAATTACAGTGGGTTTGGGTAGAAAGTATATAGTCAGGCCTTACATTGTGTTGAATCAGATTGTCTTTTTTTTTTCTTCAGTGTGGTGCTTTTGACCTTTACATTTAATACAATAATTTATATATTTAGGTTAAAACCTACCATCTTGGTAGTTTTTTCTATTTACACTTTCTGTTTTTTGTTCTTTTATTTCCACTTTTTCTTCCTACTTTGGATTTATTCAGCATTTTTTATAATTCTCTATGACCTCAATTACTGGCTTATGATTCACACTTCTTTAAAAAGATAGTGATTGCCTTAGGGCTTACAATATCATCTCTAATTGATATGGGGAGTCCTCCCTTACATATTTGGCAAGCACAATTTTTCTGTTTAATAACTCACCACAATATGTTTTACTATAACTGTAGTTTCAAAATAAATGAGCTCTTGCATATATACTTAAATCTACTCATAGCTTTGTATTTATATGGGTTTAAGTTTGTTTTGTAATATTTATAACTCCATACAAAGAATTCCAAGTATTGTCATCCTTGAGTCATTTCAATATCATACTAGTTAAGCACTTGTTTATAAATTCCTCTTGAATTATTCTCAAATGGATTACTGTGTTGAATATTTACAAACAAAGTTTAAGCCTGTCAAATGATTGAATAATACTATTTTATATTTAAATATTACATATAGATAAGCATTTTGAGATACAAATATTTTGGACATTTGTCCAGAAGGGATGGAAAGCTTCAGAACCTACATCCTTCTAAAAAGATTTTACTTGATGTTCAAAATACTAAAAAAAGAATAATAGTTACATACTGATGGATAACAGTAATATGATATGAAATATGTGTTTCAGTGGTAGAGATTCATTAATTCATTCAGCAACCATCTATTGAAAATTCTTCTTTGTATGCTGGGAACTAGTTACAAATTGGCATAAAAAGAGAAAGATGTGGCTCTTTCCCATATAAAGCTCCAAGTCAATAGAAACAAATAGGTAGGGGCACCTGGGTGGCTCAGTGGGTTAAACCTCTGCCTTCAGCTCATGTCATGATCCCAGGGTCCTGGGATGGAGCCCCGCATTGGGCTCTCTGCTCAGCAGGGAGTCTGCTTCCCCCTCTCTCTCTGCCTGCCTCTCTGCCTCCTTGTGATCTCTGTCTGTCAAATAAATAAATTAAAAAAATCTAAAAAAAAAGAAACAAATAGGTAATACAAAAGAAAATATGCAAATAATTATGTTTATAAATCATAGGGGATTGATTTTAAGATAGTATTTCCCAAATTTGGCTAAAGAAGAGGTCAGAATTCCTAACTCATAGTTCAATATTCTATGAATTGAAACATTAAAGCATAGTGATCTTGCCTGATTTTGAGATTTTACATATCAAATACTAAAAAAACAACAACAAACAAACAAACAAACAAAGAAATCAAAGAACAACAACAACAACAATAAAAACCAAAGAACAAAAAACTAGTAGCCTTTTACAGGTGGATATCATCATCATCATCATCACAGTTGTCATTTTGGTATGTTTGAAATCCTTCCTGGTAAAGTGCACTGCAGTTCATTGTTAGGTGATTCAAACATCTAACCTTATATTGGAAAAGATAGCCTTGTATCTTATTGAAAAATGCTTTCCAAAGAAAAATAAATAAGTGCCATGAATTTTCTTTGGATATTTCCATCACTGAATGGAAGGCATTCATCTCCTCTAAAAATAAATTTCATGCTTTTCCTCTTTAAAGAAACTAAGAATATATGTTTTGTTTTGTTTTTCAAAATCCATGAGCCAGCATTCTCTGACAAAGAAAAACAAGGCAATACTTACTGCTGCATTTTTAAAGCATGGGAACATAAGACATCTAGAGACAACTTAGAAGTTTGTAGAAAATTTTTATTTTTAAGAAAAATTTCATCTTGTCTTCTTAAGAAGAGAAAATTTAAGCTCCTATATCAA